>JAVJIF010034446.1:0-20703 GCA_038442645.1 Agave tequilana
AGCGTCCCAACCCTCGTGTCGAGCTGCCTTACACGTACCTTATTGCTTGGTACGTGATGCATTGCCCTTCTTTGATGACGGCAGCGCGTTGGAGGGAGAGTTCTGTCCCTTTTGTACAGCGGTTGGAGGGTTCAAAATGGCGTGATCCTTATATATATTACGTCCGGAAGTGCCTTTCAGACCCTGCAAACTACCAGCTCAATCGCTGCCCTCCAGATCCCTGATGCATCTTTCGGGGATCTACTTGTTGATTCTGTTGGCCCAGATGACTTCACGAGGTTATCCGCGGGGGCCTTCTGGTGGTTGCTAAATATCCGGCCCGGATATGTGCTTTTTCGGCAAGGGACGTCATGTACCATTGAGGCCGTACATGCCGAGTCGCTTCGCTCGACAGTTCGGCTATGATCAGCTCTATGTCGGGAACCCAATGCTAGACTTGCCTTCGAAGGGAACCTGTTCGAGGTGCTCGGGCCTGGTACTATAGTGTGGCTGGAGGGACGGGAGTATCTTTTCGTCTACCTCTCGAGGGGCCCAAGTGCCGTACGAGTTTCATCTTCTGTACTTGGTACTCCCAAGCCATCCAAACGCCAGGACTTTTTTTCCGGCGTCTTCATGCATTGAGAGCATCAATGCAAGTCTCGAGGCCAGGACTGATTCTAGTAAACCGACGAAACTCGTAGAACAGTACCTGAAGGCCCAAAAGGAGGTCGGGCGAAGATCGAGGAGGGAGCCCCAGCAGTGAGGGCGGAGCCGCGACCGGCAAGGGCAGAGCCACCAGCGACAAGGGCGGAGCCACCAGCCACGAGGGAGGAGCCGCGGGCAAGGAGGTCTAAGCAGTTGGCGAGCAAGCGTCGTCGACGCTCTGCTTCTATTGCTGAGCCTGCCCCAAAGAAGGCTCGGAGGGACTTAACGGCTGAAGTCTCTCAATCCGGAGACATCTCTGCTGGAGTGAGGCTCCTCCTGAAGACGCCTGTTAGAGTTGAGGAACCGTCGAAGATGAAGATTTCCCCACCCTAGTCCGTGCCCCTAGGTCACACCGCAAGACCATGGAGAGGAGGGGGAGCTTGTTGATGAACTCACCGCTGGTGATGATGATGAGCGGCTTGAGGTCGACATAATGGGTGAAGAGGATGTTGAGATTCTGGGACTCTCAGCTCAGCCCGAGCTTCCTTCTGCTCATGAAGGGAGAGGTGAGGTACGGCAGCCGGGGTCTCCTAGCGTCTTCATTTCTAGTCCTAGGGCAGTTGACCTAGTCCTACCACTGGGGTGATCGGAGGTAAGGCTCCTGTTGCGGAGCTTCCTCGCGTTGCGCTGTCGTCTTCTTCGTTATCGGGGGAAAGCGCCTTTGAAGACGAGGTCGGCTATGGCGATGAACCCGCTCTTCCTGATCAGAGCAAATTCTTCCACATCTCGGAGGCGGAAATATATGGGGGCGAGCCATCGACTGCACCATCGCTGGCGATTATCCCTGCTGAAGGTACTCTTTCCATCTTCCGTCCTAATTTCTCTTTACATATTTGAAGAGGATGTTCTAACATTCTTCTCTTATGTTGCAGGGTCGGCCGAAGATGCTGAGGCTACAACCTCCTCGCATTTTGAGGAGATGGTGGTAGAGTTGACCCGGCCGAGGGGATTGAGGTCTCGGCTGCTGAGATACCCTCAAGGGGGGCAGCTGTTGAAACTGAGGAGCCTTCCACTCTGCTAGAAGAGGAAGCAACACTAAGGCTGAAGAGGCTCTCACTCTGCCGGGCGAGGATTTACTGCTGAAGCGGGGAGAATTCTACCCCACAGGATTCGATACCTCTGGACCTCCAACTAGTAAGGCAGCTCTGACGTTTTAAATGTTTCACTTTTCCATCATTGTGGCTGACGCTGCGATAACTTGCAGAGAGGACTGAGGGGGCTCAGGTGGAGAGTCCGATGGTGGTACTCTTCCAGAAGGCCATACAGCTCAAGTCGCGGTGGAGGTTTCTGAGGAGGTCGTGCTTACTACTCCCTCATTGGTCGTGGAGGCTCCTGTAGAGGTAGTACCTCCGGAAGCGTCAGCGGCCGGTCTAGCTCTTGCCGTCTCGACGGCTAGCACGACTCTGTGCGAGAAGATCCGCCTTATATCCCCTATCCTGTGACAGAAAAGGGGTCGGGAAGCTTCCTAGGTGGTGAAGACATGGGGGGAACTGGCACGTCAGATGGTGCAGCAATTCTTCGCTTCGATGGGATCATGTATTGATCTCATCTTATGTGGAAACAGCTCGTTCCAATTTGCCCAGACGCTCTTAAAAATCTGGCCGTGAACGTCGAATTAACCGGAGGCCCTTCACTGCCAAGGCGTGTCTGCGGGTGGTAGAGCAACTGGGAGACTACCTGCAGGAGCTGGAGTCTTTGGAAGATGCTGGCTCTTTTAGTGAGGCCCAGGCCACCCTGACTAGGCTCCTAGCTGCTCAAGAACGAGAGCGACAGGGAAGCGGAGGCACAAATCGCTGCAGAGATCCGCAACCTCGAATATTCCCAGGCTGAATGTCAGAAACTAGCTGGCGATTCAAGGGAATCCGAGCTTGTCATGCAGAGCACAGAGCAAGTCATCATCAGGGCTCGGGACACCATTGCCAAGGCAGAAGTTGTGCTTGCGCTCAATGAGGAAAAGCTTGCTACCATCAAAAAGCAGCTAGAGGAGCAACAAGCTGCTAAGGCGCGAGCTGAAGAGAGTCTGTCTCTACATTCTTCCAGGGTGGAATCTCTGCGAGCGCAGCTGGCCGCAAGAAATTTCTTATCGAGAAGAGGAGCTGCGGGACCGGGCTATTATGGAAGCTGAAAGGACGCGCCAACACGAGATTCACCGCCTTAGGGAACAAATCCGTACCTTGGCGAACCAGGATATTTAGCCTTCTTTTCTTTTCCCCCTTCTTTGTAAAGAAGAGGACACTCTGTTTAGAGTGTTTGTATCCACTTTTACTGTTATATAAAAAGTTTGAAAAAATTTGCTCCATCTTCTTTGCTCAGCTGTAGGCGAATCCAACTCCTTGGTAACTGGCTGTGAATATTAAACTTAGGTAAGACTAAGTTCTGTTATGAAACGCGGCCTTGACTCTGAGTCTTCTTAATGAGACGCGGCTTGATCCATAAAGTGAGACGCGGTCGTCAGTCCACAGGAACTTAGATTTTACTAAGTCCTTTTGATGAGACGCAGCGTCGATCACAGAGTGAGACGCGGTCATCATGATGAGACGCAGCGTCAATCCATAGAGCGAGACGCAGCAGGTCAATCACAGATTGATACGCGGTCTTCTTGATGAGACGCAGCATTGATCCATAGAGTGAGACGCGGTCGTCAGTCCATGGAGTGAACGCGGCTCTGAATAACGCGAATCTGTCTTTAAGAAAGACGCGGATCGAGCAGACACGGGATACGCAGCCTTGTCTGCTGAAGAGACGCGACTTTCCCATCTGCGTTCAATGCAGCCTGACTTGAAAGATTTTAGGAGATCTTTGAACGTCAAGTCTTCACTGTCGATTGGGTTCCGGGTCATCCGTTGCTTCCCAAGGCAGTTGTCCACGCGTCGGCCTCTCAATGGATTTAGGCGTTATGCTCTTGCATGCAGAACCGACGCTGGCGGTTGAAAAACCGGCGCACTTTGGCGGTTTCCAAAGCAGCGTTCCACGCGTCCGTTTTTGATTGCGCTTTGACAGTTGTGCGCGACGGTTCCGATTGATGCCCCATTAATGACAGTTATTAGGGACTGCCTATAAATAGAGTGCACCTTCTCCCTCTTCAACAATCCAATCTTAGACTGTTTTCATTTGTTTTGCCCTGAGAGACCTCGCCTCCTCTAAAGCTTCTAACAAGGTCCCTGTCTTCATGGATGAAGGTGACTCCGCGGATGAAGATGACCCAGAGCTCTTATGCTTCTGTTTGGTCTCTTCAGAAGGAATCCTCTCTCATGTCATCTTGCGCGCCCGCGTTTGGATGCAGAGAGGCCAACTCTGGACAGAGGTTTCTGTTGGTATGTCACCCCGATGATGTCCATAGCCTGTATTTGGCATAGTCATCTGAATGAAATCCTGGTCCATTCCTATTCTGGAATTTGTGCTGGTGACTTGAACTTTTCTGAACGCGGGCTCTTGACGCTGGCTTTGCTCATGGCTATTGCCTTGGCGCGTTTCAGACCTGAATCTTGCAACTCCTGTTCACCCAACAGAGAGATGGCAATTTTCGGCGTTCTGAAGTTTTTCGCGTCTTGTGCATTAAGCGCGGGTGCAAACTGAGACCGCGTTTGAATCCTGGGCGTGGCACAGTTTTGACTCGCGTCTGTTTCTGCTGACGCGGTGTTTTGAGTGTGCAGATCATTTCTCCGCGTCCGAAGTCCCTAATGACTGCCGCGTCTGTCACTTAGTTTTCTTGTTAAAGTATACTAAGTTTCAGATTTCTAATTCTCTTGTTTATTCTTTGCAGGTAGGCTTGATCGTCCTTTTCTAGGTTCGCTGGGCCCCGGAAAGAAATATATCGGCTGGCGAACATGCTCAATATTCGTTTATAAGAGAGTAAATTATGGTCCTCGTCGTTTGTAAGAGAGTAAATTATATCTCTGACGAGGACCCAATCTCGCCAAGGTCTCTTCAGATCTCCTGCACCACTCTTGCCTGATGGCAAGAGATGGTCAGGGTATGCATGACGGCGATGAGGTTCCGGCGGTTGTGGTGGCGGAGAGGATCCTCTTCCTCTCCCATCCCAGAAGTGACATCAAGGACAGTCCATGTCCTGCGGGGGAAAGATCAACTCTTGAACGAAGGGTTGCAGGCTCTTCTGTTGCCACCGGATCACAGAACACCATTGCTCCTGGCTTAGTCAGCTAGGGCGCTTTCGAAGTTGGCGTCGCGCATCAAAGTGGAATCGGTTCCAACAGTCGCCACAATTCGGCACTTCTCCAGACATCATGCACTTAGGATCAGATGCGGCTTCAAGGAGTGAGTACGGCCTCAGAGAGAGAGGGACTTCTTTGTACTCCTTAATTGTAACACTCAATCTTATGTATAAGAGAGCGTTTTGTATCACTTTCATGTGTTTGGATATAAATAAAAGTGACACTTTTCCTTTTGCTCTTCATTGTCTTGAATGTTTTGTTTTAGAAGCAAAAGAATGATTTTGGTGTGACCTGCCACTTTGTAAAAGAAAGTGACAGGGGGAATGCGTACTCCCAGAGAGGTGAACTTTTGTCAAGTGTCTGGGATTGACTTGATTCAAGGTCAGCTGGGGAATTTGATAAAACATTATCAGCGGTGTAATGTTAACCTAACAATGTCTTTAGGTGGACCTGTTATTCTGTTGAAGAGAATAACAAGTGAAACTAGACCCGCGAGGAATCTGGTAAAGCTTTTACCGTTAGAGGTGTGATATTAACTTAACGGGTTGGAGATAGTCTTGTCAGAAGTGTGGTGTGTTAACTCGACAAGGATGTGAGTCAGAGGTGTGATATTAACTTAACTCAGAATGTCACTGTCATAGGTGTAATGTTTAACTTAACAGTGAGGTAATGCTAGAGGTGTGATGTTGAACTTAGCATTGGTCATCTCGACTTAGACGAAGAAGTCGAGGAAAGGTCATGGCCATAGGTGTATTGTTGAACTTAGCGATGACTCGGATGCTAGAAGTGTAGTGTTAACTGGCATCGTCTATTTCAGCTTCGATACGGAAGTCTGAAGAAAGGGACTATCAGAGGTGTGATATTAACTTGACAGGCACTCGATGTACTGCTTAGAGGTGTAATGTTAACTTAAACAGTAGTTTGTCAGAGGTGTAATGTTAACTTGACAAGAATTGGCTCATGATAAGAGCAATTTGAGGACCTGTCATTCTATTGATGAGAATTGACAAGTGGAATTTGAAATACCAGAGGTATAGTGTTAACTTGGCAAATTTGAGAGTTTGTTACTCTATGCAGAGTTAACAAGCAAAGTTTATACTCAACAAAGAGTATTCATTACCAGAGGTATAGTGTTAACGTAGTAATGATTGCATTTTGTGGTCCACATTCTATGGACGAGAATTGGTAAGGGATTTTTGGAGAAAAGAGTGGACTCAAGTCCACTTAGGATTTTTAGCAAACCCTCAGCTATCAACGGGTTTGACATGCCTTTACCAACTACCGTTTGAGTTGGGCTAGCCATGCTATTCCCCTCAGCATGATGAGTTGTCGAGGATTTATGTTGGGCTTAAAGGCCAACATTTTCCTCTATCCTTAGCCGTCGAGGGCGTCGGATCAAATGGGAACGTGTCCCTTAGGATTTTAGCAAATCCTCAGCTGTCAACGGGTTTGACATGCCTTTACCAACTACCGTTTGAGTTGGGCTAGCCATGCTATTCCCTCAGCATGATGAGTTGTCGAGGATTTATGTTGGCTTAAAGGCCAACATTTTCCTCTATCCTTAGCCGTCGAGGGCGTCGGATCAAATGGGAACGTGTCCTTAGGATTTTTAGTAAATCCTCAGCTGTCAACGGGTTTGACATGCCTTTACCAACTACCGTTTGAGTTGGGCTAGCCATGCTATTCCCCTCAGCATGATGAGTTATCGAGGATTTATGTTGGGCTTAAAGGCCAACATTTTCCTCTATCCTTAGCCGTCGGAGGCGTCGGATGTTTGATCAGAGGTGTACTTTTAACTTGATCGATCAGAGGTGTACTTTTAACTTGATCGATCAGAGGTGTACTTTTAACTTGATCGGAGGAAGAGTACTATTAAGGATAGTACTTCTTCAAGAATTGCCATTGATCGGCATCATGAGTGTATCGCCATTTGAAGTTATGAGGCGATATGACCCATTTGAGTAGACTGACTCTATCACAAATGGTCCTTCCCATTTGGGTTGAAATTTTCCTTTTGTCTTGTGCGTCATGACCATAGGTCTTCGGACGGCTAAGACAAGGTTGCCTTTCTTGAAGGTTCGCACTTTAACTTTCTTGTTGAAGGCTCTGGTGATTCGAGCCTGGTAGAGCTCGATTTGCTGTTGGGCTTGCAGACGCTTGTCGTCTAAGGCCTCAAGTTCCTAGAGTCGCTGTCGATGCTTCTCCTCGGTCGTCATCTCCGCTTTCAAGGCGACGCGTAGAGATGGAATTTGGATCTCCAGGGGAAGCACGGCTTCACATCCGTATACCAAGGAAAACGGCGTGGCCTTAGTCGGGGTTCGCACAGTTGTGCGATAAGCCCATAAGCATTCACCCAACTTGTCGTCCCAATCTCGTTGACTTTTCGAGACGAACTTTTAAGAAGCTTGCCAATAGTCTTATTGAAGGCTTCTGCAAGACCGTTAGCAGCAGGATAGTATGCCGTTGAGGACACACTCTGGATTCTGAACTTCGCGCAGAATCTCTGGAAAGCCTGGCTGATGAACTGGGGTCCATTGTCATGGATGATACGCCGAGGTACACCGAAGCGGTAAATAACGTGATGTTTCACGAACTTGATCACGTTAGAAGATTTTACCTCTTTCAAAGGGATAGCTTCGGCCCACTTTGAGAAGTAATCGGTTATCGCTAGAATGAACCGATGTCCTTTCGATGATGGTGGGCTGATAGGGCCAACCACGTCCATCCCCACATTTCAAACGGCCAAGTAGAGGTCGTAGAGTGGAGGTACCCTGGTGCTTGATGGATGAAATCGCCGTGTATTTGGCAGGCGTGACATCTCTTAGCGTAAGCGACAGCATCGGCGATCATCTTGGGCCAATAGTAACCCAACCTTTGGAGTCGATGTGCCAATTTGGGGCCAGGTTGATGAGCTCCACAAGTACCATCGTTGGGCTTCTTTCAATACTCCTTGGGCTTCTTTTGATGAGAGGCATCGGAGCAGGATCCCCTCATGCGATCGACGATACAATGTTCGCGAAATCGCATTATAGTAGAATTTGGGGGCTTTTCTTCGGATGGCAGCCGCCTCCCTGGTGTCCTCAGGCAGGATGCCGTACAAGACATAGTCGATGTAGGGGAATCGCCAGTCTTTAAGCTCTAGACCAGTTGACACTTCAAGTGTTTCCTTGTCGTGATGATCTCCCGTTGACCCTGGGCAGTCTCCGAGTGAAATTTTTGGACAGTACAGGTCGTGGCTATAGACGAATACTTTCTCCATTACTCCAGCTGGAAGGGCTAAGGAGGCAGCAAGGGATGCAAGTGCATCTGCATGCGCATTTTGCCTGCGCGGTACATGGTCGATGTAGAAGTTTGAAAACCTCTCGGCCATGTGGATTGTCGCATTGTAATAGGGTACTAGATCTTCATGTCTGACCTCATACTCTCCGCGAACTTGGCTGACGATGAGTTTAGAATCACCGTACGCCTCGAGATTTTTAACGCCAATCTCATCGGCGAATTGCATCCCAATCAAAAGAGCGTTGTATTCCGCCACATTGTTGGAGCAGGGTTCGGTCAGTGAGACAGCTCGGGGAATCACATAATTTGTGGGGAGACGAGTACCACTCCTACCCCCGCTACTATGCGTCCCTTTGGGCTTGTCCTTGATGCACCGTCGAAGAAAAGTTGCCATACTTGACTTTCGAACAACGTCTGAGTCAGGCAGACTTCGGCGGCCTCGTCTGGGAGATCCTCATAGAGCTTGGCTGCCCTCGGATCTGGGTGTTCAGCTAAGAAGTCCGCCACCGCTTGTCCCTTAATAGCCTTTTGTGGCAGAAAATGCATCTCATATTGTGATAGCAATATGGCCCATTTTGCCAGCCGGCCATTTAGTGAAGAAGGCTTTGTCATAAGTAACCTCAAAGGATTGACTTTTGATATGACATTTATAGTCTGGCCTACCAGATAGTGTCGCATTTTCTGAATGGCGAACACTAGTGCCAAACATTCCTTCTCGATCGGGTTGTACCGATGTTCGGCCCCAATCATTGTTCTACTTAGATAGTAGATTGCTTGCTCACGTCCCTGATCGTCATTCTGAGCTAGTAGAGCTCCCAAAGAATGATCCATCGCTCGGACGTACACCAGAAACGGCTTTTCGGACACCGGAGCTGCAAGAACTGGTGGTTGGGTGAGGTAGTGTTTGATCTCCTCAAATGCTTTTTGACAAGCGTCGTCCCAATGAATGAAACACCCTTTTTCATCAGCTTGGTGAAGGGTTGGCATCTCCGGAAAGGTTTGATATGAACCTGCGGATGTACGCCAATCGTCCTTGTAATCCCCTGAGCTCCTTGAGGCTTCTGGGGGGTTGCATCTCTTGGATAGCGCGGACTTTCTCTGGATCCAGATGGATTCCTGTGGAAGTCACAACAAATCCTAGGAATTTGCCACTGGCTACCCCCAGGAAGGATTTGGTGGGGTTCATCTTCAATTGATGA
This sequence comes from Agave tequilana, assembly GCA_038442645.1. Lineage (NCBI taxonomy): Eukaryota > Viridiplantae > Streptophyta > Magnoliopsida > Asparagales > Asparagaceae > Agave > Agave tequilana. The sequence goes on from JAVJIF010034446.1 coordinate 9,335, forward strand.
GCCCAGCCCGCATGATGTCGAAGACCACCTTCAGGTCTGCTATGTGATCGCCTTTAGTGCGACTTTTCACCGCGATGTCATCGACATAGCATTCCACCGTTTCCGCATTTGCTGATGGAAAATGGCGTTCATGGCCCTTTGGTATGTTGCCCCTACATTTTTCAGTCCGAAGGGCATGACGGTGTAGCAATATACCCCTAGAGGAGTCCTGAAGGAGGTATGCTTTTCGTCATCGGGATACATCTTGATTTGATTATATCCTGAGAACCCGTCCATAAAGGACATTCGCTCGAATCCACAAGTATTGTCAATCATGACATCTGTGATTGGCAATGGGAATTCGTCTTTGGAGCAGGCCTCGTTTAGATCACGGAAGTCGATGCAGATCCGGATCTTCCCATTCTTCTTGGCGACGGGGACGATGTTGGCTACCCAGTCGGGATGTTGTTCTTCCCGGATGAAGCCAGAATCGATGAGCTTTCTAACTTCTGATTGAATTGCTTCCATTATTTCGGGACGGAACCGTCGCTGCTGTTGTTTGACAGGTTTTACGTCCGAATTGATGTTGAGGCGGTGCATGGCCACTTGTGGATCAAGCCCTCGCATGTCCTCATAGTTCCAGGCGAAGACATCTATATACTCTTGTACAAGAGATATTAGATCCTTCTTCTCTGGAGGCGACAGGCCGTCACTTATGAAGATGGGCTTGGGGTTGGCCTCATCTCCTAGGTTGATCTGAACAACCTTGTCATCTGTGGGTGGCTCACGCTGTTCAAAGCGGATATCCCAAAGAGCATTCAAATGTTTGATCCAAGGATCTGTATCAGGTTGGATCATTTCTTCATCTTCATCTTCCAGATGGCCTGTTGAAACTATGTTTACTGAAAGCCCTTTGAAGATGTTGCCGACACTGACATCTGACTCCCACGATGACGTGTCTGAAGAGCAATCGTGACTTGACGACTCTCGAGAATCAGAGGCTGATGGGACTGGAGTTGATACATAGCCCAACCCCCTGCGTGTCCGATGATAATAATCGGGGGCCTCCCCTTTTGGCACAAAGGATCGAAGTAGCGTCCTTCTTCCTTTGCCGAAGTTCAACCCGGGCTTGTTGATTAGATCGTACCCATTTGCTTCATTATTCTGAGCGCTTTCGATTCATAATGGTCGAGCTGAGGGGATTCCTCCTCGCTTTCTGATTCTTCGCGGGGCATCGGTTCAGACGAAATTCGCCCGAAAAGTATTGGTCTTTGGCCTTTTCGTCTTGCCGGAACCAAGAATATAGATTCCTGCGCATCGCCATTATCCTGGTATGTCCCGAAAGATGATTTTACTGGTACATGCAATGATGTCAAAGCATCATTGCCGACCAGATGTCATCGTCTACGTCGGTAGTAGTATCCGACGGTATTGAATCGGATGCACACGCAGAAAAATATTCAAAGTTTAGACTTTCATTAATATACCAACCGCCTGCATCGTCGGTGGTATTATCAACATCGAGCTTATTAGTGCTCTTTACAAGTGGTTCTAACTCCCACAGGCACTTTTCTTGCTCGGGCTCAGTGTCAGCCTCATTACCAGAGTCTGGCGCCTCCAGTTGCGGGGTTTCATCCACCGGATCCTGATATAAAAGGGAATCCGTGAAATAATTCTCGACTCCCTTGAACGGATACCTTTCGGCAACCAACGTTTGCACCTTCCCACTCGCGTTAATGTATTTCATGACTTGGTGAAGAGTGGAGGGAACGATGGAGTTGCGGTGGATCCATGGTCGTCCCAGCAGCAGATTGTAAGAAGTGTCGGCATCGATGACGTAGCATGTCACCTCCGACTTGAGGCTCCCAATCTAGCACTTGAGCTTGATCTTCCCATCGGACGGGTGCCGTTGGCATTGAACCCGTAGATGGTCGTCTGTGTAGGGCTCAGACGGTGGGTAGGGATGCCGAGGTGTTGCATGACTCGGCGGGGCATAATGCTCAATGCGGACCCTGGATCTACCTGAATGCGGTTCACCTCAGATGATCCGATGTAACCTGTGAAGTACAGGGGTCGATCATGCTTCCCTTTCACCTGCATATCATCTGCCGTGAAGGTGATGCAGGGGGCATTCTGGGAAGCGTGGAGGCAATCCTCTACATCTTCCTCCTTCGGCACCTGGGTCATGAAGACTCAGCATTTGCCAGAGCTTCTTACAGAGCTTCCCTGGTCGACTTTGATAGTCTAAGAAGTTCATACAAGGTAATGCGTGCCGGAATGTTGGCCAGCTGAGCCAGGACATCAAAGCGGTAAGGTGCCGAAGACCCTTCCGCGATGCCTCTTTGAAGGGCTCGAGAGAATCGAGTCTCCTTCTGCTTCTCCACAGGTGGCTTCGTGGAGGGCCTAGTTGGCTCTGCAGCGGTTGCGGAGGGTTTACCGCCACTTCGCCGTACTGCTTCAAGTAGGGTTGACCGAGCGAGTTCCCGTCGTTGGTTGGTTGGGCTCTGCGGCCAAGACTATCGTTTCCTCCTCTGAGTCGGTCAGTGAGGGAACATCATCCTCTGCTTCTCGGGAGGAGGCACATACCACATGGCAGGACGAAGCTTTTGCCTTGCCTTTGGACTTCCTGTTGGTCACAGTAGTCCACTGCTGTTCGTTGACGAGGTCAGGGTGGACCCACATGGTTTCCCCTGAGGTGTAGGGACGGCTACCAAGCCCTTCTCCTGTTGCTGGTGAGGGTCTGTGTTGACCACTCTTAATTCTCCCCTTGGAATAGGAGTTACCCCCGCAGGCGCTGGAGGTTGTCTCCCGAACTGGAGAACTGACGTCACATTGGCCGTCACCTTCTTCTGCTCTGGTCGGAGTTTAACACCTCCGCGTCAATCAGAGCCTGAAGAATGTCCTTGAAGACGTAGCAGCTTTTGGTAGGATGTCCCAACATCCTGTGGTACATGCAGTAGTTAGGATTGTCAGTCTTGCCGACTTCCTCCGGGCGCCTAATTTCAGGGAGCTTCAATCGATTGCTCTTGTTGAGTAGCTTGAAGAGCGAATCGACGTGTTCCTCCTTGAAGGAATACTGCTTGTTAGGGCGTGGCTGGCTTGAAGAGCCACTTGCCCTGCCTGTTTGAGGTTTGGTAGGAGATTTGGTCTCCGTCGCCAAATATCCTTCCGCTTCGTCTGGAGGGAGGTGTCTGGTGCCGGTGCACGCCTTGTCGACCTTTCCGGCCGCAGCTTGCCTTCCTCTGCCTGACACGGGCAACAATCTCCTCAGCCTGTTCACCTTGTTGGACTAACTGCTTCCAGGTGCGGCTTTCAGCAACTCCTATTTGAGCAAGGAGTGAGGTTTGGAGATTGTGGCGGCATGTTTCCACCAGGGTGGCCTGGGTCATACCGCTTGGGCACCGGAGTGACGTGTTCCGAAATCTTTCCACGAAAGATTTGACGGACTCCCTCTCCGCTGTTTAGTAGCTAAAAGGGTGGGCATCGTGACTTCGGAGTCATCTTCGAAGAAGCGTGTCAAGAACAGCTTCTCTAGATCCCCCAGTTCTTGATAGAACCTTCCGGGAGCTTCATAAACCACTCAAAAGCCAACCCTTTCAGGGTGCCGATGAACAGTCGCGCCAGGATGGCGTCATTATCTACTACATTCCTGGTCTGGGATTTGAAGTAGTAGATGTGCTGGTTGGGTGACCCCTTCCCGTCGAATGCTTGGAGGGTTGGAGCCTTGAACTTAGGAGGGTATGGAACTAAGTCCCACTCAGCCGGATAAGGCCGGACCACTCCAGCTTCTTGGAGGTCCTTGCGATTGGCAAGGGCCTCGAGGCGTCGTCTTGATCGCTTCTTGCCTGCGACGGGGGCTTGGACACATCCGAGGTAGATCGTCATGTCTCGTCGGAAGGTTCGGAGGGTGGGCTTCCTCCCTTTCTCCCTTTCCCCTTCGGCCGTCTAGGAGGAGATCTCGCTCTTTCTTCGAGCAATTTCTCAAGCATATGATTGAGGGAGTCAATGGATCTTTGTTGAGAGGCGATTATATCCATCTGGCGCTTCTGCGTCTGCTCTAAATGCCTGGTCGTCTCCTCAGGAGTGTCTGCCATGTAGGCGGAAGCCTCCTTCTCGACGGAAGAGTTTGAAGCCTGCGACTCCACTACAGCGGAGTGAAAATCACCCATTCTAATGCCGCGGGCTAAGGCATTATAGTCAATTGGGGGAATGGCCCCCGTCCGGGTGCGAGTGTGTTGATACACCCCTTCCGGCTCAGAGTCAGATTCCTCTGAGTTGACCATTGGTTGTTTTCCCTTGCTTCTGCTAGTCATATTTGCAGTAAGCTCCGGGTATTCAACATCTGAAAAGGTTCTCCTTCTGTGGGAGCGTCTTCTTTGGCTGACGGGGGAATCAGGGTCAGCTGTCTGATTAAGGACTGCTGGTTCATGCCTGATCCATAATGGCATCCAGAGAGCATATGGATGAGCTGTTGACAGCAGCATGACGAAGTGGCTTGATTGGCACTTCTTTTCCTTGTCAAATAATCCCTCAAATCCGTGGGAGGGAGATTAAAGAGACTGGTCTCGTAACGTCGAAGACGGGAGACAGTCATGTGCTGTTCAGCCTGGACGCAGACTTCAGGGACGCGGTTCTTATGACGCGGCTGTATGACGCGCATGCGAGTCTCGCGTTGCTGCCTGATGCGTTTGGGCAGAGTTGCTTGAGAGAGAGCGGGCTGCTGGGCCCCACGCCTACGAGTGCGTACTTCCTGCGTTTGAAAAGACGCGGAGGTTTCACCCTGGCGTTTGACGAGTTGGTCCTCAGAGGACTCAACTTGAGGAGTCTCGCGTTTGGGTCGCCAAACGCGGATCTCACGCACTGGACGAGGTGCGGGCTGGGCATCAGATTGTACGCCGCGTCCACCCCCAGTCGGACAACCAATGGTTCCGACTTGGAGTTGACGCGCGCGTCTCCTCTGTCGACGCTGAGCATTCCGGTTGCGTCGTGGAGGAGGGGAGAAACCACCTGGTTTACAGAACCAAGAGTGTTCACCACGCGGGTCTCCTGGGAGACGTTGACGCGGGTATTCTGTGCGACGCAGTTGATCGCAGCAGCAGTGGTGCTGACCACGCGGGCCGTTCTGGGAGGCGTTGGCGCGTGTGTTCTGTGCGACGTGGTTGATCGCAACAGCAGTGCTGAGGTCACGCGGGCCTTCTGGGAGGCGTTGGCGCGTGAACTTGTCTTGGCACAGTGGGCATCGGCACCCGGCAGAGCCTCAGATTGGGCTTCGGGTAGCTTTTCAGTTGAGACCCTGCGGCAGACGCGGGTCTTTGGGCTCTTGGAGCCAGAAGAGAGGTACTCTTCATACTTCGCCTGGTCGAACTCGACAACGAGCGTTTCGACCATCTTCCCCTTACGGAGAACATCATCCTGCGCCACAGCTTGTTCGTCGGTAACAAACAGAGTCCCCAGCGGAGTCGCCATCTCTTGTTCGACGCGGAAAAGGGGGGCTGGCGTAACGTTTCCTTGAATCAGATGAAAAATTACAGCCGGCTTAATCTTCCGGTTACAAGGGAGGGAGAATATTGAATCTTGAATTCCCCCTTTGTTTAGTGCTGGGTTCTTCGGTGGCGGTGGAGAGTGAATCTTGTTCTCCGTTGACCAGATGACCGTTCTGGACCGTCGAGGGATCTTCTCCTGGCAGGTAAAGGGAGTAACTCAGCTCCGTCTACCAAAACTCTAGAAGAGGAGGTAGGCGAAGAGCGGCTAGTACTCAGTAAGCTCGCTGAAGGGTCTCTCTCTCTCTGTCGATGATCTCTCTTTTTTTTTCTCGGAATCTCTCCCTTGCCCGATAATTGTCGTCCTCCTTCAATAGTGACGGGACCATTTATAGGGTTTTTAGGGGGTGATCGTGCCCCCTAAAAGTGCTCCACGATGAGGGCCAACTTCCCCGCTACATGGGCGGTGGATGGCGCCATAATCGGGGTGGTTACAACCAAGGTGGGGGCACCTTGTTGCTGAGACGCGGGCGTTGAGCCAACGCGCCTTGATGCTGAGACGCGGGCGTTGAGCCAACGCGCCTTGATGCTGAGACGCGGGCGTTGAGCCAACGCGCCTTGATGCTGAGACGCGGGTTATCTCTCGCGTCTTGATTGTCACATTTAGCCTTGCGCCTGGATCTTGGATCTCTGTGTTTTGGTGGCTTGTCTTGGTGATTTTTAGACAGCCTACACCTAGAGATTGTAAAAATATGTTCATCCTAACTTTCCATATGGGAAAGTCGAGTCCATCAAATTTGGATGGGGTCTTAACGTTATCGGCCATCTTTACTAGGATGAATAAATATATGAAAATAGTGATTAGCAACTTATAGGATCTCTCTAAGGATGTAAAGCTAAAAACTAGAGTCTTAGCTCTGATACCAATTGAAATCACACCTAGATGGGGGTGAATAGGTGTAATGCTAATCAATGTACAAATTAAAAATGAGATGATGCAACGATCACTCAAAGTAAGATTAGAAGACGTATACCCCATGAAGGGCTTTAAACTTCTTCCTCGTGATTCCTCTAAATAAGAGTTTGAGGTACGCAATGCAATCTTGTTGTAAGTGTATAGATCGACAAAATAAGAATGAATGAATAGAAAGTAAAAGACACAAGTAAACTAATCACAAACACAGAGTTTTGTTTCAAGTTCGAGCACCCAGCTTTACGTTCCCGCCTTCATCCAGAAGGATTTCCGATCCACTAGAATTTTCACAACGGTTTATAATCACTAGGGAGTACCCAACTCCTCAATCACACTACTCTAGTCCAAAGGTAGTGTAGCCACAAGTACAATAACCACTTAGTGATCAAAAGACCACAAACTCTCTTTTGAAAAGTTTTCTTTACAAAATCCTAGAGAATAATATGTAGGATTGAAGCTCAAGGTTTGTAAGTGAAAATAAATTAAAGTAGAAGAGAGATTTGATTCAAAAACTTCAGAAATAAAACAGAGATTAGAGCACAAAACTGAGAGTAAAAACACTTCTTTCAAGAATATTCAACTTTGAAATCTTTGCAATAGTTGTTGTAACGCCCCGATCCTAAAGATACGGAGACGTTATGGCGACGCATATACGCAAGGAAAATACCCCACGTATACACGCTAAGCCTCAATTGTAACCTGAAACAAGCTATAAATCTAAACGTAATAAATCATGACTACTGCAATACCACATATAAACAACCACGCATGATATCATATGACTCAAGAGATAGAAGAATGACTGGAATAAGAACTGAACTGATATGACAAGAATCAGGAAATAATATGAAGCTAAAAAGATAAGAGTACCAGAATAGAATAGGAAGAAGCTCCAGCTATTCGCGAAGCATACGGCCTCAACGAACACCTGCACAAAGGAAACCAACCGTCCAATATCTGGACGTGCAAATCCAGGGTCGTCAGAACGCGATCATAATGAGTGTGTGTGTAAAGGGAAAAGCTCGTGCAGAAGAAACAATGTGCATAAATAGTAATAAGGGCAACTACAGATAAAAGAGGTCATATAACAGATAAATAACAGAACTGTAATAAACATAATAACAACACGAATAAAGATAGGCAACAACTGATCAATAGTAAGCAAGCAACTGATGTCACAATAGGTAACCTATCATATGTCACTAGGCTGGTATCCAAGTCTGGTCAGGGTTATAGTTATATGTCTATCACAGTAATATAAATATACAGTCAGGTGATTAATGTCAGTCACAATACATTAACAGTTTATTTTCATTTATTATGTCAGCGAACACAAATTGCCACCTGTAATAGACGCATCCCATACTACGCCTACTACATGTGTCAATCAGGGTCCTAAGTTATTGAAATCAATGGAAGAGACTTTGTCCATGCTTTAGGTGGGTCCGTACATACCCGGGACCACGGCCCAGATGCCTGGCGCTGAACCAGGCCTTACCGCCAGGTAGTCAGTAACAGTAACAGTACTCACAGTAACACTGTGGAATAGTAAACTCACAGTAGCACTGTGGAACAGTGAACAGATGGGATGTCAGTCATCCCCGGAAACCTGCAGTGGAACCGTAAGTCGGCTGCGCAACCTGTATCCTAGGTCCACCCAAAATACAGACGCCGTCTCCTCCATCAATTTCCCCAATCCCGGTATAAGTAGTCCGTTTACATTATTATTTATTAATTCAGTTACATCAGTCAATGTCCATATTATCTAAAACATTGGACGATACGGTGACAGTAACAATAACAGTACAGTAACAGTCAATCAGTAATCGTATACACGGTGAACGATATCAGTAACAGTGAACAGTAACAGTAACCGTGTATACGATGAACAATGGGACTGTATAGAGTGTTACGGTCAAACAAATCCTTTCCCAGTAACTTTCAGTAACATGAATAATATAACAGTAACAGTCTAGCTACTGCTCAATAAACAGTCTCAACTAAAACTGACCATAATCTCATCCATCCATGTTAAAGAGATATCAATAACTAATCCATCAACTTATAGTCTCAATACAATTCTCATGAATCACTAAGTATCAGTCCGTATCAGTGCAATCCAAACGGGGACTATCATATCAATGAATTTGTAATTAGTCCTCTCCTCAACACCAATATGTTCTAATCCTATACCCTCAACAACTGAGATCAAATAATAACTATTATCAAACTCCAAGATGTAGATCACCATCATAATAAGTCATCTCTGTTAACTGAAATAATCAATAACCAATCATAAAGTATATGGTATGTCCTCGAGATCAACAAGTCAATACATATTGAATTATATCAAACAGTCAACATCCTCAATAAGTAATCTAGAATATCTACTCTTGATAATCAACATCAATAACATAGCATCTAACAGATCCCAAATGCCTGCAACGTCAATCTCACCACAATACAAGACAGGCTCCAATAAAAAGGAATATAGATCCTGGGTAACCTCTAACTCAAGATCAATTTAAGTCATAACTCAACTAATCCAGTCATATCTGATATGTCCTCAATACTCAACTAATAAAGTCAGGTCTAATTACTGATCATCATACAATGTAAATAGCATAAGTCTCAGATCAATCCAAAGTCAACCTATCTAACTTACATTCCCAACAGTTACATGATCGTCAAGTATCGATATACATCAATGAATTTGATATAATAATTGTCATTCCAACATATATCAATATCAGCACTAATCCCCTCACTCTAACATACAACTCTAAATCTCAAATCCTCAAGAGTTCACATTTCTATTAAGATCAAACATGATATCCCAATACTCGGTATCACAACATATACATGCATCTAAGTTCTATTAGATCAAGTCATTACCACCAATATCCATCTCAAATACCCTCATGCTACATCCTGATATGTCTACAACAATACTCTAGATATACATAGGACAAACATGAGGGTTCTAACATGTATCAATAATCATGCATATCATATCCCTATACACCCAACATGAAAAATAACAGGAGATGACCGTCCACCCCCACGCTCGATGATCTCCACACATAAACATGTAACATAAGAAATCTACTCAACAATTTACATCACATATAAAATAATATCTGCGATCATTTAATAATAAAGAGAGAGAAAGAGAGAGACACTCACCTGAGATCCATCCCAAGTCCGAAGCACTGAGATTACAAGGCCTTGATAAATCTACATGAATTATTAATAGAAATTGTTAGATTCTTTTAAAAGAATATTTTAAGGAGTTTAAATCTTAGTTAATTAGTTTGGGAGTTGGAGATATGATGCTTTAGGTTTACTGAATTTAGTAGGTTTTGTTTAAACCAATCTCTAATTTTTGTTAGATTTTTAATAGGGTTTAAATCATTAAAATACTTAACGGTTCTAGATTTAACATTAAGGAATAATGGTTTTAAAGTGGGTGATTTGAATTTAATTTCATGTTGGTATCACTCTAAAATTTTTATCTTAGAAGAAAAAGTGTTATAGGATATTATTTATATTTTTCTCTATTTTTATTTTGATATTTTAATAAATTATTCTAAATACAAATTCATCTTTCTCTCCTTATCTATTTCTTTCTTTCTTGTTTTGTTTTGTTTTTTTTTTTAAAAGACAACAGCCCAAACCCAGGCCTATTTTCAGGCCGGGCTGGACCATGCCAGGCCCAGGCCTGGTCCAAAAAATTTACCTTTTTTTTTCTTATCTTTTTTTTTTCCCCCCTCAGACTGGGCAGGTCCGGCCCAGTCCAGGCTAGTTTCGGCCTGGACCCGCCGGCTAGGCCTGTTGGCCTGGGCTAGGCCAAAATGTTTTTTTTTTTATTTAAGGTTTAAAGGTTTGTGCACAGTGGGCCGCCCAGCCCACTGTGCACCCAAGGAAGGTGTAGCTCCTGCTCTCGGCCATTGGCCGAGAGCAGGGCTTGGAAATTTTTATTTTTATTTTTTTTATTTATTTTTTTATTAGAAAATTATTTAAATTAAATTATGGGTTTATATATCTACATATTATTTTAATTGGATTATAGATTGGTTTTGATCTATAAAAATATTCATGGAGATCTTGGAATAGACGTGATTTTAATAAAAACAATTTATATCAAATAAATTTTGATAAAATAAATTTTGATAAAATAAATTACTTACTTGATCTTTGATCCCCTAGCATGCTCCTCAATTTACACTTCAAGATCCTTTGCTCATGAGGAGAAAAGAAGGAAGAAGATGGACAAAGTTGGGTTTAGGGTTTTCTTGAGGTAGAAGAGGAAGAAATGTTTAGGTTCTTTGAACCTGGACTTTAATTAGGCTAGATTGCTTAATTTAGTAAGATAGGATTAGGATGGAAAATTAGATTGGAATTAAATATTTAAATTAGATTCTAGATTTGGATTTGGATTAGGATTTATTAAGATGATGATTTTGAAAATAAGATTAGGGTTATGATTAGAATTGAGTTTTGGGTTAATGGTTAGAATCTCATGCTAATGGGTTTTGGGCTTTAATAAAAGAAATAAATAATATGAAGAATGAGAAAAATAGATAGTGGGCTTATGGGCTTAGACAAAAATAGAGAAAGGGGAAAAAGAATGAAAATAAGAAGTGGGCTTGGCTCAGGTGGGCTTAGCATGAAAGGAAAATAAAATGAAATGAAAAGGAGAATGGGTTAGACTTATTGGTTTGGAATGAAAATAATAATACTATCCATTAATAATAATTTAAAATAATTAAATATGAGCAATAAGAGTTTACAAGTCATACATAATACTAAGACGAATAATGATAATAAATCAAGTTAGCAAATAATACTAAAATAACTAGTAAAATAAAATAAATACTTGTAGGAAAATAAAAATACAGTATTATTAGATTAGGGATATTACATTCTACCCACCT
>JAVJIF010034447.1:0-16991 GCA_038442645.1 Agave tequilana
TGTAACGCCCCGATCCTAAAGATACGGAGACGTTATGGCGACGCATATACGCGAGGAAAAACCCCACGTATACACGCTAAGCCTCAATTGTAACCTGAAACAAGCTATAAATCTAAACGTAATAAATCATGACTACTGCAATACCACATATAAACAACCACGCATGATATCATATGAATCAAGAGATAGAAGAATGACTGGAATAAGAACTGAACTGATATGACAAGAATCAGGAAATAATATGAAAGCTAAAAAAATAAGAGTACCAGAATAGAATAGGAAGAAACTCCAGCTATTCGCGAAGCATACGGCCTCAACGAACACCTGCACAAAGGAAACCAACCGTCCAATATCTGGACGTGCAAATCCAGGGTCGTCAGAACGCGACCATAATGAGTGTGTGTGTAAAGGGGAAAAGCTCGTGCAGAAGAAACAATGTGCATAAATAGTAATAAGAGCAACTACAGATAAAAGAGGCCATATAACAGATAAATAACAGAACTGTAATAACATAATAACAACACGAATAAAGATAGGCAACAACTGATCAATAGTAAGCAAGCAACTGATGTCACAATAGGTAACCTATCATATGTCACTAGGCTGGTATCCAAGTCTGGTCAGGGTTATAGTTATATGTCTATCACAGTAATATAAATATACAGTCAGGTGATTAATGTCAGTCACAATACATTAACAGTTTATTTTCATTTATTATGTCAGCGAACACCAATTGCCACCTGTAATAGACGCATCCCATACTACGCCTACTACATGTGTCAATCAGGGTCCTAAGTTATTGAAATCAATCGAAGAGACTTTGTCCATACTTTAGGTGGGTCCCGTACATACCCGGGACCACGGCCCAGATGCCTGGCGCTGAACCAGGCCTACCGCCAGGTAGTCAGTAACAGTAACAGTACTCACAGTAACACTGTGGAACAGTAAACTCACAGTAGCACTGTGGAACAGTAAACAGATGGGATGTCAGTCATCCCCCGGAACCCTGCAGTGGAACTGTAAGTCGGCTGCGCAACCTGTATCCTAGGTCCACCCAAAATACAGACGCTGTCTCCTCCATCAATTTCCCCAATCCCGGTGTAAGTAGTCCGTTTACATTATTATTTATTTAATTCAGTTACATCAGTCAATGTCCATATTATCTAAAACATTGGGACGATACGGTGACAGTAACAATAACAGTACAGTAACAGTCAATCAGTAATCGTATACACGGTGGAACGATATCAGTAACAGTGAACAGTAACAGTAACCGTGTATACGATGAACAATGGGACTGTACAGAGTATTACGGTCAAACAAATCCTTTCCCAGTAACTTTCAGTAACATGAATAATATAACAGTAACAGTCTAGCTACTGCTCAATAAACAGTCTCAACTAAAGCTGACCATAATCTCATCCATCCATGTTAAAGAGATATCAATAACTAATCCATCAACTTATAGTCTCAATACAATTCTCATGAATCACTAAGTATCAGTCCGTATCAGTGCAATCTAAAACGGTGACTATCATATCAATGAATCTGTAATTAGTCCTCTCCTCAACACCAATATGTTCTAATCCTATACCCTCAACAACTGAGATCAAATAATAACTATTATCAAACTCCAAGATGTAGATCACCATCATAATAAGTCATCTCTGTTAACTGAAATAATCAATAACCAATCATGAAGTATATGGTATGTCCTCGAGATCAACAAGTCAATACATATTGAATTATATCTAAACAGTCAACATCCTCAATAAGTAATCTAGAATATCTACTCTTGATAATCAACATCAATAACATAGCATCTAACAGATCCCAAATGCCTGCAACGTCAATCTCACCACAATACAAGACAGGCTCCAATAAAAAGGAATATAGATCCTGGGTAACCTCTAACTCAAGATCAATTTAAGTCATAACTCAACTAATCCAGTCATATCTGATATGTCCTCAATACTCAACTAATAAAGTCAGGTCTAATTACTGATCATCATACAATGTAAATAGCATAAGTCCCAGATCAATCCAAAGTCATCCTATCTAACTTACATTCCCAACAGTTACATGATCGTCAAGTATCGATATACATCAATGAATTTGATATAATAATTGTCATTCCAACATATATCAATATCAGCACTAATCCCCTCACTCTAACATACAACTCTAAATCTCAAATCCTCAAGAGTTCACATTTCTATTAAGATCAAACATGATATCCCAATACTCGGTATCACAACATATACATGCATCTAAGTTCTATTAGATCAAGTCATTACCACCAATATCCATCTCAAATACCCTCATGCTACATCCTGATATGTCTACAACAATACCCTAGATATACATAGGACAAACATGAGGGTTCTAACATGTATCAATAATCATGCATATCATATCCCTATACACCCAACATGAAAAATAACAGGAGATGACCGTCCACCCCCACGCTCGATGATCTCCACACATAAACATGTAACATAAGAAATCTACTCAACAATTTACATCACATATAAAATAATATCTGCGATCATTTAATAAATAAAGAGAGAGAAAGAGAGAGAGACACTCACCTGAGATCCATCCCAAGTCCGAAGCACTGAGATTACAAGGCCTTGATAAATCTACATGAATTATTAAATAGAAATTGTTAGATTCTTTTAAAAGAATATTTTAAGGAGTTTAAATCTTAGTTAATTAGTTTGGGAGTTGGAGATATGATGCTTTAGGTTTACTGAATTTAGTAGGTTTTGTTTAAACCAATCTCTAATTTTTGTTAGATTTTTAATAGGGTTTAAATCATTAAAATACTTAACGGTTCTAGATTTAACATTAAGGAATAATGGTTTTAAAGTGGGTGATTTGAATTTAATTTCATGTTGGTATCACTCTAAATTTTTATCTTAGAAAGAAAAAGTGTTATAGGATATTATTTATATTTTTCTCTATTTTTATTTTGATATTTTTAATAAATTATTCTAAATACAAATTCATCTTTCTCTCCTTATCTATTTCTTTCTTTCTTTGTTTAGTTTTTTTTTTTTTTTTTAAAAGACAACAGCCCAAGCCCAGGCCTATTTTCAGGCCCGGGCTGGACCATGCCAGGCCCAGGCCTGGTCCAGAAAATTTACTTTTTTTTTTCTTATCTTTTTTTTTTCCTCAGACTGGGCCAGGTCCGGCCCAGTCCAGGCTAGTTTTCGGCCTGGACCCGCCGGCTAGGCCTGTTGGCCTGGGCCAGGCCAAATGTTTTTTTTTTTTTTAAGGTTTAAAGGTTTGTGCACAGTGGGCCGCCCAGCCCACTGTGCACCCAAGGAGGTGTAGCTCCTGCTCTCGGCCATTGGCCGAGAGCAGGGCTTGGAAATTTTTATTTTTTTTTTTTTTATTTATTTTTTATCAGAAATTTATTTAAATTAAATTATGGGTTTATATATCTACATATTATTTTAATTGGATTATAGATTGGGTTTTGATCTATAAAAATATTCATGGAGATCTTGGAATAGACGTGATTTTAATAAAAACAATTTATATCAAATAAATTTTGATAAAATAAATTTTGATAAAATAAATTACTTACTTGATCTTTGATCCCCTAGCATGCTCCTCAATTTACACTTCAAGATCCTTTGCTCATGAGGAGAAAAGAAGGAAGAAGATGGACAAAGTTGGGTTTAGGGTTTTCTTGAGGTAGAAGAGGAAGAAATGTTTAGGTTCTTTGAACCTGGACTTTAATTAGGCTAGATTGCTTAATTTAGTAAGATAGAATTAGGATGGAAATTTGGATTGGAATTAAATATTTAAATTAGATTCTAGATTTGGATTTGGATTAGGATTTATTAAGATCATGATTTTGAAAATAAGATTAGGGTTAGGATTAGAATTGAGTTTTGGGTTAATGGTTAAGAATCTCATGCTAATGGTTTTGGGCTTTAATTAAAAGAAATAAATAATATGAAGAATGAGAAAATAGATAGTGGGCTTATGGGCTTAGACAAAAATAGAGAAAGGGGAAAAAGAATGAAAATAAGAAGTGAGCTTGGCTCAGGTGGGCTTAGCATGAAAGGAAAATAAAATGAAATGAAAAGGAGAATGGGTTAGACTTATTGGGCTTGGAATGAAAATAATAATACTATCCATTAATTAATTTAAAATAATTAAATATGAGCAATAAGAGTTTACAAGTCATACATAATACTAAGACGAATAATGATAATAAATCAAGTTAGCAAATAATACTAAAATAACTAGTAAAATAAAATAAATACTTGTAGGAAAATAAAAATAAAAATACAGTATTATTAGATTAGGGATATTACATTCTACCCACCTTAATAAAAATTTCGTCCTCGAAATTTCAATAAGGCGAGGAATGGTAAAAGAATCAAGGTCAAGAAGTAACAAACAAGTTTCAAACAGGGAATGATAAAAGAATCAACAATCAAGAGGAAACATAAACAGGCTTCCACATCGTCTCGTTGGGACACCACGATTTCGCTGCGCGCTCTGATCTCTGGTACCATCTTCAACATGGAGTAACCGATCTCAAGAGATAGAATCAGGAGAAATGAATAGGAAAGAAGGACGAAATTAAGATGGACATCCAAATCACTCTAATTGAAGTTTTGGAATCATGAATATCAACAGATCAAGAACGGAATTCCAAAGGGAGGACGATCAATTTCCAAATGGGGTCAATATTATCACGTGAATAGTATATGTATATTGCAGTGTCAACATAACTGTCTCAGGTTACAGGTAGGAACTAGGTTCTCCTTTATGTCGAACCTAGGCTCTGATACCACTCTGTAACGCCCCGATCCTAAAGATACGGAGACGTTATGGCGACGCATATACGCGAGGAAAATACCCCACGTATACACGCTAAGCCTCAATTGTAACCTGAAACAAGGTATAAATCTAAACGTAATAAATCATGACTACTGCAATACCACATATAAACAACCACGCATGATATCATATGAATCAAGAGATAGAAGAATGGCTGGAATAAGAACTGAACTGATATGACAAGAATTAGGAAATAATATGAAAGCTAAAAAGATAAGAGTACCAGAATAGAATAGGAAGAAGCTCCAGCTATTCGCGAAGCATACGGCCTCAACGAACACCTGCACAAAGGAAACCAACCGTCCAATATCTGGACGTGCAAATCCAGGGTCGTCAGAACGCGACCATAATGA
This sequence comes from Agave tequilana, assembly GCA_038442645.1. Classification (NCBI taxonomy): domain Eukaryota; kingdom Viridiplantae; phylum Streptophyta; class Magnoliopsida; order Asparagales; family Asparagaceae; genus Agave; species Agave tequilana. Next base: position 5,220 of record JAVJIF010034447.1, read on the forward strand.
GTGTGTGTGTAAAGGGGAAAAGCTCGTGCAGAAGAAACAATGTGCATAAATAGTAATAAGAGCAACTACAGATAAAAGAGGTCATATAACAGATAAATAACAGAACTGTAATAAACATAATAACAACACGAATAAAGATAGGCAACAACTGATCAATAGTAAGCAAGCAACTGATGTCACAATAGGTAACCTATCATATGTCACTAGGCTGGTATCCAAGTCTGGTCAGGGTTATAGTTATATGTCTATCACAGTAATATAAATATACAGTCAGGTGATTAATGTCAGTCACAATACATTTACAGTTTATTTTCATTTATTATGTCAGCGAACACCAATTGCCACCTGTAATAGACGCATCCCATACTACGCCTACTACATGTGTCAATCAGGGTCCTAAGTTATTGAAATCAATCGAAGAGACTTTGTCCATACTTTAGGTGGGTCCCGTACATACCCGGGACCACGGCCCAGATGCCTGGCGCTGAACCAGGCCCTACCGCCAGGTAGTCAGTAACAGTAACAGTACTCACAGTAACACTGTGGAACAGTAAACTCACAGTAGCACTGTGGAACAGTAAACAGATGGGATGTCAGTCATCCCCCAGAACCCTGCAGTGGAACCGTAAGTCGGCTGCGCAACCTGTATCCTAGGTCCACCCAAAATACAGACGCTGTCTCCTCCATCAATTTCCCCAATCCCGGTGTAAGTAGTCCGTTTACATTATTATTTATTTAATTCAGTTACATCAGTCAATGTCCATATTATCTAAAACATTGGGACGATACGGTGACAGTAACAATAACAGTACAGTAACAGTCAATCAGTAATCGTATACACGGTGAACGATATCAGTAACAGTGAACAGTAACAGTAACCGTGTATACGATGAACAATGGGACTGTACAGAGTGTTACGGTCAAACAAATCCTTTCCCAGTAACTTTCAGTAACATGAATAATATAACAGTAACAGTCTAGCTACTGCTCAATAAACAGTCTCAACTAAAGCTGACCATAATCTCATCCATCCATGTTAAAGAGATATCAATAACTAATCCATCAACTTATAGTCTCAATACAATTCTCATGAATCACTAAGTATCAGTCCGTATCAGTGCAATCCAAAACGGTGACTATCATATCAATGAATTTGTAATTAGTCCTCTCCTCAACACCAATATGTTCTAATCCTATACCCTCAACAACTGAGATCAAATAATAACTATTATCAAACTCCAAGATGTAGATCACCATCATAATAAGTCATCTCTGTTAACTGAAATAATCAATAACCAATCATGAAGTATATGGTATGTCCTCGAGATCAACAAGTCAATACATATTGAATTATATCTAAACAGTCAACATCCTCAATAAGTAATCTAGAATATCTACTCTTGATAATCAACATCAATAACATAGCATCTAACAGATCCCAAATGCCTGCAACGTCAATCTCACCACAATACAAGACAGGCTCCAATAAAAAGGAATATAGATCCTGGGTAACCTCTAACTCAAGATCAATTTAAGTCATAACTCAACTAATCCAGTCATATCTGATATGTCCTCAATACTCAACTAATAAAGTCAGGTCTAATTACTGATCATCATACAATGTAAATAGCATAAGTCCCAGATCAATCCAAAGTCATCCTATCTAACTTACATTCCCAACAGTTACATGATCGTCAAGTATCGATATACATCAATGAATTTGATATAATAATTGTCATTCCAACATATATCAATATCAGCACTAATCCCCTCACTCTAACATACAACTCTAAATCTCAAATCCTCAAGAGTTCACATTTCTATTAAGATCAAACATGATATCCCAATACTCGGTATCACAACATATACATGCATCTAAGTTCTATTAGATCAAGTCATTACCACCAATATCCATCTCAAATACCCTCATGCTACATCCTGATATGTCTACAACAATACTCTAGATATACATAGGACAAACATGAGGGTTCTAACATGTATCAATAATCATGCATATCATATCCCTATACACCCAACATGAAAAATAACAGGAGATGACCGTCCACCCCCACGCTCGATGATCTCCACACATAAACATGTAACATAAGAAATCTACTCAACAATTTACATCACATATAAAATAATATCTGCGATCATTTAATAAATAAAGAGAGAGAAAGAGAGAGAGAGACACTCACCTGAGATCCATCCCAAGTCCGAAGCACTGAGATTACAAGGCCTTGATAAATCTACATGAATTATTAAATAGAAATTGTTAGATTCTTTTAAAAGAATATTTTAAGGAGTTTAAATCTTAGTTAATTAGTTTGGGAGTTGGAGATATGATGCTTTAGGTTTACTGAATTTAGTAGGTTTTGTTTAAACCAATCTCTAATTTTTGTTAGATTTTTAATAGGGTTTAAATCATTAAAATACTTAACGGTTCTAGATTTAACATTAAGGAATAATGGTTTTAAAGTGGGTGATTTGAATTAATTTCATGTTGGTATCACTCTAAAATTTTTATCTTAGAAAGAAAAAGTGTTATAGGATATTATTTATATTTTTCTCTATTTTATTTTGATATTTTTAATAAATTATTCTAAATACAAATCATCTTTCTCTCCTTATCTATTTCTTTCTTTCTTTGTTTAGTTTTTTTTTTTTTTTTTTTTAAAGACAACAGCCCAAGCCCAGGCCTATTTTCAGGCCGGGCTGGACCATGCCAGGCCCAGGCCTGGTCCAGAAAATTTACTTTTTTTTTTCTTATCTTTTTTTTTTTCCTCAGACTGGTCCAGGTCCGGCCCAGTCCAGGCTAGTTTCGGCCTGGACCCGCCGGCTAGGCCTGTTGGCCTGGGCCAGGCCAAAATGTTTTTTTTTTTTTTTAAGGTTTAAAGGTTTGTGCACAGTGGGCCGCCCAGCCCACTGTGCACCCAAGGGAGGTGTAGCTCCTGCTCTCGGCCATTGGCCGAGAGCAGGGCTTGGAAATTTTTATTTTTTTATTTTTTTATTTTTATTTTTTATCAGAATTTATTTAAATTAAATTATGGGTTTATATATCTACATATTATTTTAATTGGATTATAGATTGGGTTTTGATCTATAAAAATATTCATGGAGATCTTGGAATAGACGTGATTTAATAAAAACAATTTATATCAAATAAATTTTGATAAAATAAATTTTGATAAAATAAATTACTTACTTGATCTTTGATCCCCTAGCATGCTCCTCAATTTACACTTTAAGATCCTTTGCTCATGAGGAGAAAAGAAGGAAGAAGATGGACAAAGTTGGGTTTAGGGTTTTCTTGAGGTAGAAGAGGAAGAAATGTTTAGGTTCTTTGAACCTGGACTTTAATTAGGCTAGATTGCTTAATTTAGTAAGATAGAATTAGGATGGAAATTTGGATTGGAATTAAATATTTAAATTAGATTCTAGATTTGGATTTGGATTAGGATTTATTAAGATCATGATTTTGAAAATAAGATTAGGGTTAGGATTAGAATTGAGTTTTGGGTAATGGTTAAGAATCTCATGCTAATGGGTTTTGGGCTTTAATTAAAAGAAATAAATAATATGAAGAATGAGAAAAATAGATAGTGGGCTTATGGGCTTAGACAAAAATAGAGAAAGGGGAAAAAGAATGAAAATAAGAAGTGGGCTTGGCTCAGGTGGGCTTAGCATGAAAGAAAATAAAATGAAATGAAAAGGAGAATGGGTTAGACTTATTGGGCTTGGAATGAAAATAATAATACTATCCATTAATAATAATTTAAAATAATTAAATATGAGCAATAAGAGTTTACAAGTCATACATAATACTAAGACGAATAATGATAATAAATCAAGTTAGCAAATAATACTAAAATAACTAGTAAAATAAAATAAATACTTGTAGGAAAATAAAAATAAAAATACAGTATTATTAGATTAGGGATATTACATTCTACCCACCTTAATAAAAATTTCGTCCTCGAAATTTCAATAAGGCGAGGAATGGTAAAAGAATCAAGGTCAAGAAGTAACAAACAAGTTTCAAACAGGGAATGATAAAAGAATCAACAATCAAGAGGAAACATAAACAGGCTTCCACATCGTCTCGTTGGGACACCACGATTTCGCTGCGCGCTCTGATCTCTGGTACCATCTTCAACATGGAGTAACCGATCTCAAGAGATAGAATCAGGAGAAATGAATAGGAAAGAAGGACGAAATTAAGATGGACATCCAAATCACTCTAATTGAAGTTTTGGAATCATGAATATCAACAGATCAAGAACGGAATTCCAAAGGGAGGACGATCAATTTCCAAATGGGGTCAATATTATCACGTGAATAGTATATGTATATTGCAGTGTCAACATAACTGTCTCAGGTTACAGGTAGGAACTAGGTTCTCCTTTATGTCGAACCTAGGCTCTGATACCACTCTGTAACGCCCCGATCCTAAAGATACGGAGACGTTATGGCGACGCATATACGCGAGGAAAATACCCCACGTATACACGCTAAGCCTCAATTGTAACCTGAAACAAGGTATAAATCTAAACGTAATAAATCATGACTACTGCAATACCACATATAAACAACCACGCATGATATCATATGAATCAAGAGATGGAAGAATGACTGGAATAAGAACTGAACTGATATGACAAGAATCAGGAAATAATATGAAAGCTAAAAAGATAAGAGTACCAGAATAGAATAGGAAGAAGCTCCAGCTATTCGCGAAGCATACGGCCTCAACGAACACCTGCACAAAGGAAACCAACCGTCCAATATCTGGACGTGCAAATCCAGGGTCGTCAGAACGCGACCATAATGAGTGTGTGTGTAAAGGGAAAAGCTCGTGCAGAAGAAACAATGTGCATAAATAGTAATAAGAGCAACTACAGATAAAAGAGGTCATATAACAGATAAATAACAGAACTGTAATAAACATAATAACAACACGAATAAAGATAGGCAACAACTGATCAATAGTAAGCAAGCAACTGATGTCACAATAGGTAACCTATCATATGTCACTAGGCTGGTATCCAAGTCTGGTCAGGGTTATAGTTATATGTCTATCACAGTAATATAAATATACAGTCAGGTGATTAATGTCAGTCACAATACATTTACAGTTTATTTTCATTTATTATGTCAGCGAACACCAATTGCCACCTGTAATAGACGCATCCCATACTACGCCTACTACATGTGTCAATCAGGGTCCTAAGTTATTGAAATCAATCGAAGAGACTTTGTCCATACTTTAGGTGGGTCCCGTACATACCCGGGACCACGGCCCAGATGCCTGGCGCTGAACCAGGCCCTACCGCCAGGTAGTCAGTAACAGTAACAGTACTCACAGTAACACTGTGGAACAGTAAACTCACAGTAGCACTGTGGAACAGTAAACAGATGGGATGTCAGTCATCCCCCAGAACCCTGCAGTGGAACCGTAAGTCGGCTGCGCAACCTGTATCCTAGGTCCACCCAAAATACAGACGCTGTCTCCTCCATCAATTTCCCCAATCCCGGTGTAAGTAGTCCTTTACATTATTATTTATTTAATTCAGTTACATCAGTCAATGTCCATATTATCTAAAACATTGGGACGATACGGTGACAGTAACAATAACAGTACAGTAACAGTCAATCAGTAATCGTATACACGGTGAACGATATCAGTAACAGTGAACAGTAACAGTAACCGTGTATACGATGAACAATGGGACTGTACAGAGTGTTACGGTCAAACAAATCCTTTCCCAGTAACTTTCAGTAACATGAATAATATAACAGTAACAGTCTAGCTACTGCTCAATAAACAGTCTCAACTAAAGCTGACCATAATCTCATCCATCCATGTTAAAGAGATATCAATAACTAATCCATCAACTTATAGTCTCAATACAATTCTCATGAATCACTAAGTATCAGTCCGTATCAGTGCAATCCAAAACGGTGACTATCATATCAATGAATTTGTAATTAGTCCTCTCCTCAACACCAATATGTTCTAATCCTATACCCTCAACAACTGAGATCAAATAATAACTATTATCAAACTCCAAGATGTAGATCACCATCATAATAAGTCATCTCTGTTAACTGAAATAATCAATAACCAATCATGAAGTATATGGTATGTCCTCGAGATCAACAAGTCAATACATATTGAATTATATCTAAACAGTCAACATCCTCAATAAGTAATCTAGAATATCTACTCTTGATAATCAACATCAATAACATAGCATCTAACAGATCCCAAATGCCTGCAACGTCAATCTCACCACAATACAAGACAGGCTCCAATAAAAAGGAATATAGATCCTGGGTAACCTCTAACTCAAGATCAATTTAGTCATAACTCAACTAATCCAGTCATATCTGATATGTCCTCAATACTCAACTAATAAAGTCAGGTCTAATTACTGATCATCATACAATGTAAATAGCATAAGTCCCAGATCAATCCAAAGTCATCCTATCTAACTTACATTCCCAACAGTTACATGATCGTCAAGTATCGATATACATCAATGAATTTGATATAATAATTGTCATTCCAACATATATCAATATCAGCACTAATCCCCTCACTCTAACATACAACTCTAAATCTCAAATCCTCAAGAGTTCACATTTCTATTAAGATCAAACATGATATCCCAATACTCGGTATCACAACATATACATGCATCTAAGTTCTATTAGATCAAGTCATTACCACCAATATCCATCTCAAATACCCTCATGCTACATCCTGATATGTCTACAACAATACTCTAGATATACATAGGACAAACATGAGGGTTCTAACATGTATCAATAATCATGCATATCATATCCCTATACACCCAACATGAAAAATAACAGGAGATGACCGTCCACCCCCACGCTCGATGATCTCCACACATAAACATGTAACATAAGAAATCTACTCAACAATTTACATCACATATAAAATAATATCTGCGATCATTTAATAAATAAAGAGAGAGAAAGAGAGAGAGACACTCACCTGAGATCCATCCCAAGTCCGAAGCACTGAGATTACAAGGCCTTGATAAATCTACATGAATTATTAAATAGAAATTGTTAGATTCTTTTAAAAGAATATTTTAAGGAGTTTAAATCTTAGTTAATTAGTTTGGGAGTTGGAGATATGATGCTTTAGGTTTACTGAATTTAGTAGGTTTTGTTTAAACCAATCTCTAATTTTTGTTAGATTTTTAATAGGGTTTAAATCATTAAAATACTTAACGGTTCTAGATTTAACATTAAGGAATAATGGTTTTAAAGTGGGTGATTTGAATTTAATTTCATGTTGGTATCACTCTAAAATTTTTATCTTAGAAAGAAAAAGTGTTATAGGATATTATTTATATTTTTCTCTATTTTATTTTGATATTTTTAATAAATTATTCTAAATACAAATTCATCTTTCTCTCCTTATCTATTTCTTTCTTTCTTTGTTTAGTTTTTTTTTTTTTTTTTAAAAGACAACAGCCCAAGCCCAGGCCTATTTTCAGGCCCGGGCTGGACCATGCCAGGCCCAGGCCTGGTCCAGAAAATTTACTTTTTTTTTTCTTATCTTTTTTTTTTTCCTCAGACTGGGCCAGGTCCGGCCCAGTCCAGGCTAGTTTCGGCCTGGACCCGCCGGCTAGGCCTGTTGGCCTGGGCCAGGCCAAAATGTTTTTTTTTTTTTTAAGGTTTAAAGGTTTGTGCACAGTGGGCCGCCCAGCCCACTGTGCACCCAAGGGAGGTGTAGCTCCTGCTCTCGGCCATTGGCCGAGAGCAGGGCTTGGAAATTTTTATTTTTTTATTTTTTTATTTTTATTTTTTATCAGAAATTTATTTAAATTAAATTATGGGTTTATATATCTACATATTATTTTAATTGGATTATAGATTGGGTTTTGATCTATAAAAATATTCATGGAGATCTTGGAATAGACGTGATTTTAATAAAAACAATTTATATCAAATAAATTTTGATAAAATAAATTTGATAAAATAAATTACTTACTTGATCTTTGATCCCCTAGCATGCTCCTCAATTTACACTTTAAGATCCTTTGCTCATGAGGAGAAAAGAAGGAAGAAGATGGACAAAGTTGGGTTTAGGGTTTTCTTGAGGTAGAAGAGGAAGAAATGTTTAGGTTCTTTGAACCTGGACTTTAATTAGGCTAGATTGCTTAATTTAGTAAGATAGAATTAGGATGGAAATTTGGATTGGAATTAAATATTTAAATTAGATTCTAGATTTGGATTTGGATTAGGATTTATTAAGATCATGATTTTGAAAATAAGATTAGGGTTAGGATTAGAATTGAGTTTTGGGTTAATGGTTAAGAATCTCATGCTAATGGGTTTTGGGCTTAATTAAAAGAAATAAATAATATGAAGAATGAGAAAAATAGATAGTGGGCTTATGGGCTTAGACAAAAATAGAGAAAGGGGAAAAAGAATGAAAATAAGAAGTGGGCTTGGCTCAGGTGGGCTTAGCATGAAAGGAAAATAAAATGAAATGAAAAGGAGAATGGGTTAGACTTATTGGGCTTGGAATGAAAATAATAATACTATCCATTAATAATAATTTAAAATAATTAAATATGAGCAATAAGAGTTTACAAGTCATACATAATACTAAGACGAATAATGATAATAAATCAAGTTAGCAAATAATACTAAAATAACTAGTAAAATAAAATAAATACTTGTAGGAAAATAAAAATAAAATACAGTATTATTAGATTAGGGATATTACATTCTACCCACCTTAATAAAATTTCGTCCTCGAAATTTCAATAAGGCGAGGAATGGTAAAAGAATCAAGGTCAAGAAGTAACAAACAAGTTTCAAACAGGGAATGATAAAAGAATCAACAATCAAGAGGAAACATAAACAGGCTTCCACATCGTCTCGTTGGGACACCACGATTTCGCTGCGCGCTCTGATCTCTGGTACCATCTTCAACATGGAGTAACCGATCTCAAGAGATAGAATCAGAGAAATGAATAGGAAAGAAGGACGAAATTAAGATGGACATCCAAATCACTCTAATTGAAGTTTTGGAATCATGAATATCAACAGATCAAGAACGGAATTCCAAAGGGAGGACGATCAATTTCCAAATGGGGTCAATATTATCACGTGAATAGTATATGTATATTGCAGTGTCAACATAACTGTCTCAGGTTACAGGTAGGAACTAGGTTCTCCTTTATGTCGAACCTAGGCTCTGATACCACTCTGTAACGCCCCGATCCTAAAGATACGGAGACGTTATGGCGACGCATATACGCGAGGAAAATACCCACGTATACACGCTAAGCCTCAATTGTAACCTGAAACAAGGTATAAATCTAAACGTAATAAATCATGACTACTGCAATACCACATATAAACAACCACGCATGATATCATATGAATCAAGAGATAGAAGAATGACTGGAATAAGAACTGAACTGATATGACAAGAATCAGGAAATAATATGAAAGCTAAAAAGATAAGAGTACCAGAATAGAAATAGGAAGAAGCTCCAGCTATTCGCGAAGCATACGGCCTCAACGAACACCTGCACAAAGGAAACCAACCGTCCAATATCTGGACGTGCAAATCCAGGGTCGTCAGAACGCGACCATAATGAGTGTGTGTGTAAAGGGGAAAAGCTCGTGCAGAAGAAACAATGTGCATAAATAGTAATAAGAGCAACTACAGATAAAAGAGGCCATATAACAGATAAATAACAGAACTGTAATAAACATAATAACAACACGAATAAAGATAGGCAACAACTGATCAATAGTAAGCAAGCAACTGATGTCACAATAGGTAACCTATCATATGTCACTAGGCTGGTATCCAAGTCTGGTCAGGGTTATAGTTATATGTCTATCACAGTAATATAAATATACAGTCAGGTGATTAATGTCAGTCACAATACATTAACAGTTTATTTTCATTTATTATGTCAGCGAACACCATTTGCCACCTGTAAGACGCATCCCATACTACGCCTACTACATGTGTCAATCAGGGTCCTAAGTTATTGAAATCAATCGAAGAGACTTTGTCCATACTTTAGGTGGGTCCCGTACATACCCGGGACCACGGCCCAGATGCCTGGCGCTGAACCAGGCCCTACCGCCAGGTAGTCAGTAACAGTAACAGTACTCACAGTAACACTGTGGAACAGTAAACTCACAGTAGCACTGTGGAACAGTAAACAGATGGGATGTCAGTCATCCCCGGAACCCTGCAGTGGAACCGTAAGTCGGCTGCGCAACCTGTATCCTAGGTCCACCCAAAATACAGACGCTGTCTCCTCCATCAATTTCCCCAATCCCGGTGTAAGTAGTCCGTTTACATTATTATTTATTTAATTCAGTTACATCAGTCAATGTCCATATTATCTAAAACATTGGGACGATACGGTGACAGTAACAATAACAGTACAGTAACAGTCAATCAGTAATCGTATACACGGTGAACGATATCAGTAACAGTGAACAGTAACAGTAACCGTGTATACGATGAACAATGGGACTGTATAGAGTGTTACGGTCAAACAAATCCTTTCCCAGTAACTTTCAGTAACATGAATAATATAACAGTAACAGTCTAGCTACTGCTCAATAAACAGTCTCAACTAAAGCTGACCATAATCTCATCCATCCATGTTAAAGAGATATCAATAACTAATCCATCAACTTATAGTCTCAATACAATTCTCATGAATCACTAAGTATCAGTCCGTATCAGTGCAATCCAAAACGGTGACTATCATATCAATGAATCTGTAATTAGTCCTCTCCTCAACACCAATATGTTCTAATCCTATACCCTCAACAACTGAGATCAAATAATAACTATTATCAAACTCCAAGATGTAGATCACCATCATAATAAGTCATCTCTGTTAACTGAAATAATCAATAACCAATCATGAAGTATATGGTATGTCCTCGAGATCGACAAGTCAATACATATTGAATATATCTAAACAGTCAACATCCTCAATAAGTAATCTAGAATATCTACTCTGATAATCAACATCAATAACATAGCATCTAACAGATCCCAAATGCCTGCAACGTCAATCTCACCACAATACAAGACAGGCTCCAATAAAAAGGAATATAGATCCTGGGTAACCTCTAACTCAAGATCAATTTAAGTCATAACTCAACTAATCCAGTCATATCTGATATGTCCTCAATACTCAACTAATAAAGTCAGGTCTAATTACTGATCATCATACAATGTAAATAGCATAAGTCCCAGATCAATCCAAAGTCATCCTATCTAACTTACATTCCCAACAGTTACATGATCGTCAAGTATCGATATACATCAATGAATTTGATATAATAATTGTCATTCCAACATATATCAATATCAGCACTAATCCCCTCACTCTAACATACAACTCTAAATCTCAAATCCTCAAGAGTTCACATTTCTATTAAGATCAAACATGATATCCCAATACTCGGTATCACAACATATACATGCATCTAAGTTCTATTAGATCAAGTCATTACCACCAATATCCATCTCAAATACCCTCATGCTACATCCTGATATGTCTACAACAATACTCTAGATATACATAGGACAAACATGAGGGTTCTAACATGTATCAATAATCATGCATATCATATCCCTATACACCCAACATGAAAAATAACAGGAGATGACCGTCCCCCCCACGCTCGATGATCTCCACACATAAACATGTAACATAAGAAATCTACTCAACA
>JAVJIF010034448.1:0-98545 GCA_038442645.1 Agave tequilana
TTCTGTAACGCCCCGATCCTAAAGATACGGAGACGTTATGGCGACGCATATACGCGAGGAAAATACCCCACGTATACACGCTAAGCCTCAATTGTAACCTGAAACGAGCTATAAATCTAAACGTAATAAATCATGACTACTGCAATACCACATATAAACAACACGCATGATATCATATGAATCAAGAGATAGAAGAATGACTGAATAAGAACTGAACTGATATGACAAGAATCATGAAATAATATGAAAGCTAAAAAGATAAGAGTACCAGAATAGAATAGGAAGAAGCTCCAGCTATTCGCGAAGCATACGGCCTCAACGAACACCTGCACAAAGGAAACCAACCGTCCAATATCTGGACGTGCAAATCCAGGGTCGTCAGAACGCGACCATAATGAGTGTGTGTGTAAAGGAGAAAAGCTCGTGCGGAAGAAACAATGTGCATAAATAGTAATAAGGGCAACTACAGATAAAAGAGGCATATAACAGATAAATAACAGAACTGTAATAAACATAATAACAACACGAATAAAGATAGGCAACAACTGATCAATAGTAAGCAAGCAACTGATGTCACAATAGGTAACCTATCATATGTCACTAGGCTGGTATCCAAGTCTGGTCAGGGTTATAGTTATATGTCTATCACAGTAATATAAATATACAGTCAGGTGATTAAGGTCAGTCACAATACATTAACAGTTTATTTTCATTTATTATGTCAGCGAACACCAATTGCCACCTGTAATAGACGCATCCCATACTACGCCTACTACATGTGTCAATCAGGGTCCTAAGTTATTGAAATCAATGGAAGAGACTTTGTCCATGCTTTAGGTGGGTCCCGTACATACCCGGGACCACGGCCCAGATGCCTGGCGCTGAACCAGGCCCTACCGCCAGGTAGTCAGTAACAGTAACAGTACTCACAGTAACACTGTGGAACAGTAAACTCACAGTAGCACTGTGGAACAGTAAACAGATGGGATGTCAGTCATCCCCCGGAACCCTGCAGTGGAACCGTAAGTCGGCTGCGCAACCTGTATCCTAGGTCACCCAAAATACAGACGCTGTCTCCTCCATCAATTTCCCCAATCCCGGTGTAAGTAGTCCGTTTACATTATTATTTATTTAATTCAGTTACATCAGTCAATGTCCATATTATCTAAAACATTGGGACGATACGGTGACAATAACAATAACAGTACAGTAACAGTCAATCAGTAATCGTATACACGGTGAACGATATCAGTAACAGTGAACAGTAACAGTAACCGTGTATACGATGAACAATGGGACTGTACAGAGTGTTACGGTCAAACAAATCCTTTCCCAGTAACTTTCAGTAACATGAATAATATAACAGTAACAGTCTAGCTACTGCTCAATAAACAGTCTCAACTAAAGCTGACCATAATCTCATCCATCCATGTTAAAGAGATATAAATAACTAATCCATCAACTTATAGTCTTAATACAATTCTCATGAATCACTAAGTATCAGTCCGTATCAGTGCAATCCAAAACGGGGACTATCATATCAATGAATCTGTAATTAGTCCTCTCCTCAACACCAATATGTTCTAATCCTATACCCTCAACAACTGAGATCAATAATAACTATTATCAAACTCCAAGATGTAGATCACCATCATAATAAGTCATCTCTGTTAACTGAAATAATCAATAACCAATCATGAAGTATATGGTATGTCCTCGAGATCAACAAGTCAATACATATTGAATTATATCTAAACAGTCAACATCCTCAATAAGTAATCTAGAATATCTACTCTTGATAATCAACATCAATAACATAGCATCTAACAGATCCCAAATGCCTGCAACGTCAATCTCACCACAATACAAGACAGGCTCCAATAAAAGGAATATAGATCCTGGGTAACCTCTAACTCAAGATCAATTTAAGTCATAACTCAACTAATCCAGTCATATCTGATATGTCCTCAATACTCAACTAATAAAGTCAGGTTTAATTACTGATCATCATACAATGTAAATAGCATAAGTCCCAGATCAATCCAAAGTCAACCTATCTAACTTACATTCCCAACAGTTACATGATCGTCAAGTATCGATATACATCAATGAATTTGATATAATAATTGTCATTCCAACATATATCAATATCAGCACTAATCCCCTCACTCTAACATACAACTCTAAATCTCAAATCCTCAAGAGTTCACATTTCTATTAAGATCAAACATGATATCCCAATACTCGGTATCACAACATATACATGCATCTAAGTTCTATTAGATCAAGTCATTACCACCAATATCCATCTCAAATACCCTCATGCTACATCCTGATATGTCTACAACAATACTCTAGATATACATAGGACAAACATGAGGTTTCTAACATGTATCAATAATCATGCATATCATATCCCTATACACCCAACATGAAAAATAACAGGAGATGACCGTCCACTCCCACGCTCGATGATCCCCACACATAAACATGTAACATAAGAAATCTACTCAACAATTTACATCACATATAAAATAATATCTGCGATCATTTAATAAATAAAGAGAGAGAAAGAGAGAGACACTCACCTGAGCTCGATCGCAAATCCAAAGCACTGAAATCATAAGGCTCCAGTAAATCTACATAAATTATTAAATAGAAATTGTTAGATTCTTTTAAAAGAATATTTTAAGGAGTTTAAATCTTAGTTAATTAGTTTGGGAGTTGGAGATATGATGCTTTAGGTTTAATGAATTTAGTAGATTTAATTTAAACTAATTTCTGATTTTTTTGTTGGATTTTAATAGGCTTTAAATCATTAAAATATTTAACGAGTTTGAATCTAACATTACGGAAAAAGGTTTAAAGAGGGTGATTTGATTTAATTCATGTTGGTATCACTCTAAAATTTTTATCATAGAATGTAGAATATTATTTATATTTTTAGCTATTTTTAATAAATTATTTTAATATAAATCTTTCTCTTTTATCTCTTTCTTTCTTTCCTTTTCTTTTTCTTTTTTTTTTTTTTTTTTATAACAGAACAGCCAAAGCCCAGGCCCATGTACAGGCCCGGGCTGGACCAGGCTGGACCAGGCCTGGTCCAGAATTTGTCTTTTTCTTTTTTCTTTTTTTCTTTTTTTTAATGTGACTGTGCACAGTGGGCCGGCCCAGCCCACTGTGCACAAAAATCCCGCACAGACCCCTCTGGGTCTGTGCGGCAGAGGCTCTCGGCCATTGGCCGAGAGCAGCCAAAGGAAAGTTTTTTTTTTTTTTTTTTAAATCCTTGTTAAAGATTTGGAATATAATCTATATAGATTAAAATTATAAATTGGTAGATCACATGTATTTTAGTTAGATTTTTAGATTGGGTTTTTGATGAATAAAAATATTCATGGAGATCAAGGTGTATACATGATTATAATAAACTATTTATATCAACAAATTTTGAGAAAAAAGATTACTTACTTGATTATTGATCCTCCTGCATGCTCCTCAATTTGCACTTCAAGATCTGGATCCTTTTGTTCATGAGGAGAAAGAAGGATGAAGGTGGAAGGAGTTGGATTAAGGTTTCTCTTGAGGTAGAAGAGGAAGAAATGTTTAGGTTCTTTGAACCTGGACTCTAATTAGGCTAGATTGCTTAATTTAGTAAGATAGGATTAGGATGGAAATTTGGATTGGAATTTAAATATTTAAATTAGATTCTAGATTTGGATTTGGATTAGGAATTATTAAGATCATGATTTTGAAAATAAGATTAGGGTTAGGATTAGAATTGAGTTTTGAGTTAATGGGTAAGAATCTCATGCTAATGGGTTTTGGGCTTTAATTAAAAGAAATAAGAAATATGGAGAAATAAGAAAATAGATATTGGGCATGTGGGCTTAGCTCATGTGGGCTTAGAATAAAAAGAAAATAAAATGAAATGAAAAGGATAATGGGCTTGAGCTTATAGGGCATGGAATGAAAATAATAATACTACTAATAGTGATTAACAATATCATAATAATAATTAACAATAATAATTACAATATTAATAATATCACCAGTAAAATAAAATAAATACTTTAGAAAAATAAAATACAGTATTTTAGATTATAGGTATTACACTTTCTCTCCCTCTCCATCTCCCAGGCTCTCGCTCTGTCTCTTTCCCTCACCCTCCCTCTATTTCTCTCTCCCTATCCTTCTCTTACTCGGCTCTCTTTCTCTCCCTCTCCATCTCCCTGGCTCTCTCTAGCTCTTTCCCTCTCCCTCCCTCTGTTTCACTCTCCCTTCCTCTCTCACTCGATCTCTCTCCCTTTGTTAATTTAATTTTGGTAATTTAATGAAGTTAATTTTGTTAATATTAGTCTAAATTTAATCTTGTTAATTTAATATAGATAATTTAATATACATAGCTAATATTAATCTAGTTAATTGAACATACAACAGTGTTAATCTAATTAACATATATCTAATATTAGTGTAAATTTAATATAGTTAATTTAATCTACTTAATTTAATCTACGTAATTTAACTTAATGTTAATTCATTAGAAATGTTTTAATTTACTGTACATATAATTTAGTGTAAATTTAATTTTTTTAATGTTAATCTTTTAATTTAACGTAAATTAAGAGATAGTTGTTAATATTTCAGTATGGCTCCAAAGCAGCGCGATATTGGATGGGAACATGTTATCCCTGTTAGTGAAAATAGAAAACTTGTGAAGTATAATTATTGTTGGAAACAAGTACATAGTGGTAGTACAAGATTGAAGCAACACACAACACGTGTATGCAATCAGGTAGAGGAATGCTTGCGAGTACTAAGAGAAATGTCTCAATTATTGAAACATCTTTTCAAAATAGCAAAGAAAGAGCAGCCATAAAATCAAAAAAAGAGCGGCTTATGAAATCTTTAATGAGGAAGATTTTTTTATATGACCGATGAAGATTCTGAAAATAAAATTGAAGAAATTGACGGTTTGCAAAAAGTTGAAAGAAGACAATTAAAGTAAGTTATGAAGGAAAGCCATGAAATGACTTGGAGATCTACAGTAGGTTATATAAGAGATGGTGGCAGTAGTTCGCAGCCTTCAGGACTAGGGATTAATCGTGAATTGCGTCAGAGTTTTACCACTAGAGAAGCTGAAATTCTAACTCGTGGTGTTGATCCTTACATGTTTCCAAGAAAACAGAAATCAATTAAAAGCATTTTCTCAACTGAGAATGTTAAAAAAGTTGAAAAAGTCCATGACAAAATTCTTTCACTACAATGCAATATTATTCAATGCAGTTGATAGTGGTTATTATTACCAGATCATGATTAATACTACTGCGGAGGCAGACTCAGGTGTGAAAGGCCCTAGGGGGTACCAGATTGGAAGAATTGAACGAAATTAAAGAATATATTGCTTCAATAAAAGTAAAATGGCCGCAGTATGGTTGCACGATCATGTGTGATGGCTGGAGTTTTAGGAATATAAAGCCTATTATTAATTTTACAATTTATTGTGATAGAAGCATGATCTACCATACTTCTGTTGATACTACTAATATCTCAAAAACTGCTGATTATATATTTTCTCTAATGGACAAAGTTGTTGATGGAGTTGGTGAATAAAATATCATACAAATTGTAATAGACAATGGGTAAGTTTCAAAGCAGCTAGTCACTTGTTGATGGAGAAGAGAAAGCATTTGTTTTGGTCTCCCTGTGCAGCACATTGCATTGATTTGATACTTGAAGATTTTGGCTCGATGAAATCAGTGAAGGAGATATTAGATGATGCTAAGATGATTACATCATTCATTTACAATAGCCTCAAAATAGTAAATTTAATGAAGTAATTTACTAGAGATAGAGATTTTGAGACCAGGTATAATTGCCACCGAGTTTATTTCTATTGAAAGTCTTATTCGCTATAAACAAAATTTGAAAAGAATGTGTACAACAATCGAATGACGTGAATTCAATAAGAAAAGGAGTAGAAGAAGTATGAGAGATAATGTTTCTAATCTCATTCTGACTGACCGGTTTTGGAGAAGGCAAGAGAGATCTAAATATTATGGATCCTCTTGTTAGAGTCTTGAAGATAGTGAATCAGGACAAGAAACTTACAATATCTATTATCTATGAAGCTATGGTTTGAGCAAAATTGGCTATAAAGGAATCGAATAAGAATTGAAAGAAATACTGGAATATCATTGATAAAAGATGGGAGGGACAATTACATAGATACTTGCATGCTACTGGTAATTCATTTGCCTAGAAATCATATTTATTGACTAGAAATTAAAATTGTCATATCATAACAAACATGTGTTTACGTTATTGCAGCATATTTTTTAAATCCAGCACTATAATATTCAAAAAACTTTTTCACATATCCAGAAGTGAGAAATGAATTAAAGGAGGTCATTAAAAGATTGGAACCATATTTGAATAAACAAGCAAGAGCTATTAATGAGGTAATAATAATTTATTTATTCCATCGATATAATATTATGCAAATATTAACACTTATGATGTGGATTCATGCAGATAAAATTATTTGTGTATAGAGTTGGAGAATTTAGAAGCTCACTGACTAGAAAAGTAGTGCAACAATCTCTTTCAGCTGATTGATGGATTAATTATAGTGAAAAAGCTCCCAATCTACAGAAAATTGTCATCTAAGTTTTAAGCCAAACATGTTCTTCATCGGGTTGTGAAAGAAATTGGAGTACATGGTCGCTGATTCATACAAAATTGCGCAACCGGTTGGCAATGAAAAAGTTACATAAACTAGTGTTTGTGCATTATAATATGCGGTTGCGAGTAAGAAACTTGACATGCCAAAGCAACACTGATGATTATTACAACCCAATTATCTGAATAATATTTTTAATGATGATGATATATTGGATGAGTGAATTCAGGAGGAAGAACAATCAATGTTACCACTAGATGACTTAAGTTGGCTGGATAAAGATATTCATCGTAGTGACAAAAGTGGCGGTGATGGCGATGACGACGACGATGGTGATGGCAGTGATGATGACGACGCTAATGGCAGTGACAGTGGTGGTGATGTTGATGGCGGTTATGGCGATGATGGCAGTAATGATGAAGAGACTCATAGTGTTGGTGAAAGCCAACGAGGTGGTGCTATGACATGGGATTCAGAGTATTATGCCACACAAGATACAGATCATGGAGGCAGAGCGGAAATTTTACAACAGCGTAAGTATTTGAATTGGTTGGTTGATTTGAGTTCTAACGATGATTATTCGAGTGAACATGATAACTACTCACATGGTTATCATAACCTTGAAGGTCATTTACAAGGGTTGGGTTTGACATCAGGCCAACATTCCAGCATGATTATTCCAGCACTGATGAATATTCTACTAACAACGCTGAATATCGAGATTTTAGATATTATCACCATGGAGCTGATATTGCACAACACCCATCGCCATATTACTCTGATGCTGGATCCTCTAACCAATCATCTCAACCTACTGGATCTCACGTACAAGCATACTATTATCCTTATGGAAACTATACACCTGATTTTTATACTTATCGTGGGGATTATGATAATGATGAGTTTGTGTCTCATCAGAATTCAATGTGGAAATGACTACATTAGCAGATATTTATAAATGTATTTTGCGCAATTTACCATATTATGCATATATTTTGATATGGTTCTACCGACGATGCGTGTATTTATGTTTTCGTTTTATGTTGAGTGTGCTAGGTGATAGGTTTTGGATATGTGATACATGAATATTGATGTCTATAATTTTTAGAATTTGTCATGATTTTTTCAGAATTTTTTTAGCTTTCTACGTAGCGTTTTGCGCTTATCACCCGAGTCCGCTCCGAAACGCCGAGACCGATCCATCTTGGTGCCCGCCGAGTCGGCGGCCAAGACCGCGACTTTGAACCATGGGCGGCAGAGGTATTTGAGCGCCAATGACACATCCACCATTATGTTCAATCTCTGTACCAGATTCAGAGAGTAATTCTCAGAATTCAACAATCTTTCAAGGCTACCAGCTCTGTTTGTAATCTGAACAAGTATCCAGTGGGCCTTGTCTACGTATTGCCTCATTGTTAATGTATATTTATTTTTGTCTTTGTTTGTTTATCCAGTGCTCCAAATTGATATAAGCTTTAGATTACCATCAACTCATTTCAAGGTTTTTGTTCACGTAGAATAAAGACATATTGAAACAAATCGTGCTCAAAATGTGTCCATACAAAGACACGTCTAAAAAAGCACGAAATTTACAAGATTTTCACATTTTCTGCCTCTTTTGTGAGTTGCAGACTTGTGATTGAGAGAGTCATAAACACCTCGATCATCATTACTTATTATCTAACCCTTTCTTCGGGTGTTTTATTTGGAGAGATTTCCTTTGAGATGTTGCTCATACAATAAGTGCATATGCATTAATCCAAAACTATCAAGAGAATAGAAAGGATTGACTACAGTAATAAATTCTAAATCTTCTAAGTTTTATATTCCTCTAGGAGCTATTAATTTTAGAAAAGAAATAAATTTATAGAAATTTTCTTATCTCTTGGACAATCAGTCATGAATCTTGCTAGGCATGATGCTATAAGTCATAAATATTACCCTTTTAGCTATTTACCGTGGATTCGACCCCCACAAGCTAAGTCGGATGCTCTTTGGGTAGTACTTGTCAAAGAACATAGAGAAGGAGACACCTTTCAGGTTAGAAGCATTTGGGTGATACCAGTCTAAGACACTCAGAAGTGAGAATCAGCAGGTGGAATGAAAGAAAAGAATAGAGTAATGGAAGATATTTGTGCCGTAGAGGAAAGGATGGCGCAGAGGGAAACTGTAGGTGTACTGGATGGAAGGACCGCGCAGAGGACAATTGCGGGTTTGTTAGTGGGTTGGTAAAGGAGAACTGTCTAGCGTGGTGCGAATGTATCTGTGTGTGCATGTATTCTGAGAGTTAGGGAGTGATCCCTCCCCTTCTCCTGAGAGAAGAAAGACCTTATATATCTGACGCGATTGCTGACGTGGAAGCGGAACTGGTGGAAGTTTGTAAATGTTCAGTCAACGCGTGCTAGATTCTTTGCGACAGTCGTGATCGCCTCCTTGATTTGTTGAGATCACATGCCTTGGTTTCCATGTATAAGTGTCTGCTTTGATGTAGGAGCGCGCACATCTTCAACGTGGGGAGGATGGTGCTGTGTAACGGTAGGCGAAGATCTCGGTAGACTGTTGCTGGGATTCTCTAGTATGGAATCGATTTTAGACTGTGGGTGGTACTGGCATGATAAGGTCCTTAGAGTGGAGGGTGTTGTTCCAGGATGGATTCAAAGACTTGTGGATGATTCGGCTGAAGCTCTTAGTTGCTTGGACATGTGTCATCATTCTGGTGCGAGTCAGATTTTGACCACTACAGTATGTAAACACTTAGGAAAGGGATATAATGAGATGATGAGATGAGATTCTTATCATGAGAAGACCTAATAGATTGCTCAATCTTGAGCTACATATTACGAAATCATTCTAAATAAAAATTTTAGATAGTTAGGAGTCTTCCAAACCATTGATCAAGTTATCCCAATTAGGTAATTTCAAAGGCAGCTTAAAAATCATTCACTTTGTGAACAGTAGATATAACTATTGGCCCAAGCAAGAGGATATTGCAGGCTTGTTGAGCGTTTTCCAACAAAAACTGGAAGCACACCTTCCAACATATTGTTTTGTATTTGAAGGAAATGAAGGTTCCTGCAGTTAAAAAGAGACTAGAGGAACTGGAGCCCTCCCCTTCTTTGATTATACTCGACATAAAACACTTCAAGCAGGGGCAACGACTTTCCTATACCAACAGCCATGTTTAGGCTTAGATCAAGAATATGCAGCATGGAATCATTCATCAAAGCACTCGGTATCACCCCAATCAGGTAATTACCAGACAAGGATAAAGATTTGAGATTCAGTAGATTTCCCGGTTCCTCGGGAATCACTCCTGCGGGTTGTTGCGCGCGGGAGACAACAACCAATAGAGGATCCAATCGATCTCAATCACAGAAAGAACAATGAAATCAAACCACGAAGAACAAACAATCGCAAAAAACAAGATCTAACGAGGTTTGGCCAACGTGCCTACGTCCTCGGGGCATTCAATGGGGAGATTTTGTATTAGGGAAGATGATTACAATGGCTTTTGCCTCTTTCAGTACAAGAGAGCCCTAAGCCTTTCTATTTTCGCAGGTTAGAAACCCTAGAACAGCCCAAAATACTATTTATACCCGCTGCTCCGCAATTTGCGGAGCAGCAGATTTTTGCCCAAATCCGACTATCGATCGACCGGACCGGTCGACCGATACACACTGAGAGACTTAATCTCTCAAGGTCGGTCGACCGAAACGGTCGACCGATTTTGCCCGTGACTTTTGAGCTTCCTGTCGGTCGACCGGAACGGTCGACCGATTCTTCCCGTAAGCTGGCTCCTCTAGAGCGGTCGACCGGACCGGTCGACCGCCCGACCCCTGTGCACGTTGTGCACGTCGGTCGACCGACCTCTGCCAGAACTGCTGCTACTGCTGGTTTCTGCTGCTGTCTTCTTCGGCTTTTGTCGTCGACTTCCTCGGCGATCTTTGACAGCACATCACCTCCTCTAATAGTATCTCTCCTCCAACAATTCTCCACCTCGGTGAAGATTTTCAAATCTGAGCCGAATTCCGAATTCCGACTCGATAGTGGCTGCACCAAACCGGTTGCCTACGTACCCCTTGCCCAAGGGATCAAGCCGTCCGTAGTTCACTCCAATGAGCTTCAGCGAGCTCAGTTCACCTGAAGGACATGGAGCAAGTCTTTGCAGTGTGCAAACTTCACTCCCGTCACCACCTTTGTAAGCATATCGGCCGGATTCTCCGAAGTATGAATCTTCAACAAGTTGATGTCACCTTCCTCCAGAATCTCCCGAACAAAGTGGTACCTGACATCGATATGCTTCGTCCTTGCGTGATTGACCTGGTTCCTTGCCAAGTAGATGGCACTCATGCTGTCACAGTTTATCTTCAATATATCCTGTTCCACGCCCAGATCATCAAGCAAACCCTGAAGCCAAATAGCCTCCTTCATGGCCTCTGTCAAAGCCATATACTCCGCCTCTGTAGTCGACAACGCAACTGTGGACTGAAGTGTGGAGCGCCAACTCACCGGTGCCTGTGAGAATGTGAAGACATATCCCGTAGTCGACCAGCGTTTGTCAAGGTCACCTGCATAGTCCGAATCCACATAGCCTATGCATTCTTGCTTCCCGGTGTTGTCCTTCTCAAATACGAGGCCTACATCAACAGTACCCTTGATGTATCTCAGGATCCACTTCACAGCTTCCCAATGACCCTGACCTGGATCATGCATATATCTGCTCACCATGGAGACTGCCTGTGATAGATCTGGCCTTGTACATACCATCGCATACATCAAGCTACCCACGGCATTGGCATATGGAACATGAGACATATGCTCACGTTCTTGAACACTCCTTGGAGACATCTTCGCTGACAACTTGAAGTGCGGCGCCATTGGTGTACTAACAGTCTTAGTATCTTTCCCGATATTAAACCTCTGCAGTACCTTCTCCAGATAGCCCTTCTGAGTCAAGCTTATCCTGCCAGCATCCCTGTCCCTTGTGATCTCCATGCCCAATACTTTTCTTGCTTCCCCCAGGTCCTTCATCTCGAACTCGGACGATAACGTCTTCTTCAGAGAATCAATAGCAGATCTTGACCTAGAAGCAATCAGCATATCATCTACATAGAGCAGTAGATAGATATACTCCCCTGATGGTAACTTGTTGTAGTACACACATGGATCGAAGTGGCTTCGTGTGTACTTCTTCTTCCTGATAAAGCTGTCAAATCGCTTGTACCACTGTCTAGGAGACTGCTTCAAACCGTACAGCGATTTCTTCAGCTTACATACCAACTCCTCTTTCCTTGCAGCTTTGTAACCTGTGGGCTGATTCATGTAGATCTCCTCCTCAAGATCGCCGTGGAGAAAGGCGGTCTTCACATCAAGTTGGTCAAGGTCCAACTCATTCTGTGCCACCAAAGCCAATAGAATCCGAATAGACGAGTGCTTCACTACCGGGGAGAACACCTCGTTGTAGTCGATTCCTTCTCTCTGTGCGTAGCCTTTAGCCACCAGCCTTACCTTGTAGCGCACTTTATCTTCTTGGAGGGATCCCTGCTTCTTAGCAAATACCCACTTGCACCCTATGGCCCTCTTCCCCTTGGGCAACTTGGTAAGTTCCCATGTGTTGTTCTTATAAAGAGATTGCATCTCTTCATCCATGGCCCCTTTCCATAACTCAGCTTCTGAACTGATTTCAGCTTCCCTGAAAGTAGATGGAATCGCCTCTTCAACAACTGGAAGTGCATGTGCAATAACCATATCGGTGGTGAGCCAGCCAGGTCTCCTAGCATTCCTTCTTGGTCTTTCAACTGCAGTGGGGTCTGGAACAGTACCCCTGACCTGTTCCTGATCCTCTTCAACAACTTCAGCATCTTCTTCTGCAACTTGATCATCTCCCTGTGTCACCTCAGGAATGATCCTCACTGATACTGAATCTTCTAGAGATGGTGGATTTGCATCACTCTCCACCTGCTGCAATAGCTCCTTGGTCTTACTAGTCTCCACCTGCTGGGAGACCGTAGGCTTCATCATCGAGGCCTCATCAAATGTGACATCCCTGCTGATTATGAACTTGTTGTCCTGTTGGTCCCAGATCTTGAACCCCTTGGTTCCTCGCTTGAAGCCAACAAACACCCTTTCTTTGCTCTCGGATCCATTTGTCTTCTTTGACATGATAGTAGGCTGGACATCCAAATACCCGGAGCATATCATAATCTTTAGCAGCTTTACCAGACCAAGCTTCAAGAGGGGTCTTCCCCCCTATTGCAGACGACGGCAACCTATTGACGAGGTGGCATGCATATCCCAAAGCTTCAGCCCAGAACTTCTTTGGCAATCCTGCATTGGACAACATACACCGAACCTTCTCTAGCAAGGTCCGGTTCATCCTCTCAGCCACCCCATTCTGTTGCGGAGTCTCTCTCACTGTGAAGTGCCTCTCTATGCCCTCATCAAGACATAGCTTTTGGAAAGGGTCTGATATGTACTCTCCTCCATTATCAGAACGGAGAACCTTGACCTTCCTTCCCGTGCTTCTCTCCAAGTTAGCCTTCCACTTCACAAACAATTCTAGGACTTCATTCTTGTGTCGCATGGTGTACACCCAGCAGCGCCTAGAATAGTCATCGATGAACGACACAAAATAGTGGTTTTCCCCAATTGATGCAGTCTTGGTGGGTCCCCATACATCTGTATGAACATAATCAAGAATGCCTTCGGTGCAGTGTGAAGCTGTGCCAAACTTCACCTTCGTCTTCTTGCCTATGATGCAATGTTCACACAGATCCAGCTTGCAGGTCTCTGCACCCTTCAGCAGCCCCTTTCTTACAAGAGCTTGCAATGATTTTTCCCCTGCGTGTCCCAGCCTCATGTGCCACAGCCGGGTCGAGTCTTCCTTCTGACTGGTAGAAGCTGCCACCTGCCCTGTCACTGTACTACCCTTCAAGTAATACAAATTGTTCCGGCGGTCGGCCTTCAACACCACCATTGAGCCCTTTGTCATTTTAAGAACACCTTCTTTAATAGACACACTGAGCCCCAATGATTCCAAAGCACCCACAGAGATCAAGTTCCTCTTCAGCTGAGGTACATATCTCACTTCTTTCAGCTCCCTCACCATCCCATCAAACATCCTGATCGGAATAGTGCCTACACCCTCCATGATGCACGGATGATCATCGCCCATGACGACCGAACATCCCTCCAACTTCTCAAGACTGGTAAACCAATCTCGATTAGGGCATACATGATATGTAGCACCTGTGTCCAGGATCCACTCGTTTTCCCCCGAGTAGCCTACGACGGGAGCGGTCACTGAAAAGGAGAACACTGAAGAATCTGAATCTGAACCATCTGCCTGTGATTTACCGCTTGCAGCCTTCTTCACTCTTGCTAGATTTGCCTCAGATTTTGATTCCTTCTTCTTCCCCTTGTACTTTGGACAGTCAACCTTCCAGTGCCCAATCTCTTTGCAGAATGCGCACTGATTTCTTTTAAGATCCTTGAATCCCGGCCTGGACTTCGATCTTCCCCTGATCTCCTTTCCCTTTCTAGATGAACCTCTGCCTCTCACCTCCAATGCCTCCGCTGATGACCCTGACTGAGAAGGATGCCGCTCCTTCTTCCTTGTCTCATAACTCATCAATGCAGATGACACCTCATGGTAGTCCAAAGTCTGTCTACCATTGATAAATGTCATGGTGAATGTCTCATACTCCTCCGATGGGAGCGAGTTCAGGAGAATGACAGCCTTGTCTTCCTCTTCTACCTTGACATCCACATTTATCAGATCTGTAAGAAGCTTTGTAAACCGGTTTATGTGCTTATTTACTGTGCTCCCCCTCTTCATCCTGAACTGATACAACTTGCTCTTAAGCTGTAACCTGGATTCCACGCTCTTTGTCAGGTACTTCTTTTCTAGGGTTTCCACAGTTTCTTTGCAGACGTCTCATGTTGCACAAGGTATTTGATATCCTGTGTCAAGCATGAACGAATCAAGCCACATGCCGATCTATTCATCTTTGCCCATTCCTCATCTGTTGTAGTGTTCTTCTTCCTCTCCAATAGGAGAGTATCCTCCAGATTAGATGCGTTCAACGCATCCATCACCTCACACCTCCACATCCCAAAATTGTTAGTGCCATTGAACTTAACAACTTCGATTCTAGGGTGAGTATTCATTGTTCTAACAGATGCAACTTCCTCTGCCATTGAGATCTTTCTTTGACCCTCTAACTATGCGGAAGATCAAATGACTTGAAAAATAGATCTATTACCGAGATAAAAATGTGATTTTTACCTCTCCCGTGAAACCCTAGCTCGAGTTTCTCACCAGATCTATTTCACCACCGATCCAAGAAACCCTCCTTGAGTCCTCCGGAGATCGACACACGATCCCTCGAACACCCAATACCTCAGATCCGAGATCGACACACGATCTCCACCGGATCCGATCTCGAGGCCTCCGGATCTTCAGAAATCCCAAAGAGCAACCTGGATGCTCTGATACCACTTGTTGCGCGCGGGAGACAACAACCAATAGAGGATCCAATCGATCTCAATCACAGAAAGAACAATGAAATCAAACCACGAAGAACAAACAATCGCAAAAAACAAGATCTAACGAGGTTCGGCCAACGTGCCTACGTCCTCGGGGCAATCAATGGGGAGATTTTGTATTAGGGAAGATGATTACAATGGCTTTTGCCTCTTTCAGTACAAGAGAGCCCTAAGCCTTTCTATTTTCGCAGGTTAGAAACCCTAGAACAGCCCAAAATACTATTTATACCCGCTGCTCCGCAATTTGCGGAGCAGCAGATTTTTGCCCAAATCCGACTATCGGTCGACCGGACCGGTCGACCGATACACACTGAGAGACTTAATCTCTCAAGGTCGGTCGACCGAAACGGTCGACCGATTTTGCCCGTGACTTTTGAGCTTCCTGTCGGTCGACCGGAACGGTCGACCGATTCTTCCCGTAAGCTGGCTCCTCTAGAGCGGTCGACCGGACCGGTCGACCGCCCGACCCCTGTGCACGTTGTGCACGTCGGTCGACCGGACCGGTCGACCGACCTCTGCCAGAACTGCTGCTGCTGCTGGTTTCTGCTGCTGTCTTCTTCGGCTTTTGTCGTCGACTTCCTCGGCGATCTTTGACAGCACATCACCTCCTCTAATAGTATCTCTCCTCCAACACGGCTTGTTCAAGCTCAGTCCAAGATAGACGATCTTAGTGAGGTTGCCTAATGAAGTTGCGAGAGATCTCACCCTGTAGGGACAATCTGACCAGGCAAATGGCAGCGACTCGCTCCCGGTAATGGCTACAATGCACACCAATCCAGCTGCAGAATGAGGTGGTGGTAGTTCAGTTGGAGGGCAGAATGTGGTTCGGGTCAGTGACATGAGCTTTGAAGGTCAACAGCGATTCAAGGTCGGTGAGGTTGTTGTGCAGCCTGGACGTGCTTAGCTGGGATAAGAGGAGGTGAACGCTAACAATTGGATGAGGAAAAGAAAGGGAGGAAGTTTCATGCAAATGATAGGGGCAGAGAAATTTAAGTGAAGGGCATGCATGAGCAAGTTAACTCTCCTAGAGGATATATATAGAGTCTATTTAATGCACAACCAGGAAAGTTTTTTGGAGTTCAAGAGAGGAAAGTAGAGTGAAGAAAAGAACCCAAGAATTAAGAATGACAGGCATTTCATTACTCAGAACAAAATAACCACTTAGAATAGCGATACTGATTAAATTTTGTCGAAAATTGCAAAATGATATGGTGATATATTTTTCATTGTGTGATTTCACCAATTGTATGTGTATCTCCAGGTATTCTTTTACCAAATTTCTCCAACAAGAAGAGCTCTTCTAATTCTAGGACATTTTCTAGAACAATTTTCTCTTAAATATCATTCAAAAAAATTTCTGATTTCCTAGTATTCCACCAATTAATGATCCAATGTTCATGACCAGATTAAATGCCAGCCACCAAGGACCGGGTTAATTGACCAAAGTTTAATGACCTGATGATGACTACTGTTTATGACCATTCCCCTTAAATATTGATCTGATGCTAACTTCTTAATAAGTATTGTTAATGTTAATCAGACTTGAGGTCTATAGACCTTGCATCTTGTACTCACTGCGCTTTCTTATTTTCTGTCCTCGGCAAATATGAAAAAAGTGTGAGAAAATTGAAAGAAAAAAAAAAACAAAGAAAATATGAAAAAAAGATGTGTGTAACTATTGAAGAAGCCTGGGCTCAGTAATAAAAGAGTGAGATTGGTTAAGAAAAACACCAAATTCACGTTAAGTCTTCTGTATGAATAATAAATTTAAAAAATTAGTATAAATTCAGATCCCATGGAATTCACATCCATCCTCCCTCCATCTACCACTCCTTTGTCATAATGGTCTTGGTGTTAATTCAAAATTAGGTACATTGAAGAAAAGAAAAAGTATATTATCAAGAGTTGGCAGCAAACTTATTTTATTGGATTCATCAAAAATTCTCAAACCTATATATTGATTGCTCTCTCTCTCTCTCTCTCTCTCTCTCTCTCTCTCTCTCTCTCTCTCTCTCTCTCTCTCTCTCTCTCTCTCTCCCCCTCTCTCTCTCTCTCTCTCTCTCTCTCAAAAGATTAATTTTCATTTTTGTTGCTTGCTCAGAATTTTACTAGATGAATATAACTATTTTCAACCAACAGCCAATGGTAGCTAGCTTCTTTTGGAGGCAAACAACTTTAGTTGGCTGACTCCCCTATTTCTCTCCAAAATTTCGTTGCAAAGCAGTAGATAAAGAAAAATAGAAGAAAAACAGAAAATAATGCGAACAGGGAAAAAAAAAACATTAAATATTATTTTTTCAAAGGTCAAAAGTTGAAGGAATGCTTGAATGCAAACAGAAGTATTATTAACAGCTTCACTTTAAGATACCATATAAGAAATAGAGAGTAACAAAGTTTGGATAAGAGAGGAATAGAAATAGGAAATCTGCCACTTATTTTATCATAGGCCGAACAACTTCACTTTAAGATAACATTCAGAGTTCGGATAAGAGGCAGGTTGCTAGTTTGGAGACGAGTTCTACCTGAAAAACTCGCTAATTGGGCAAATTTGACAAATATTCCATTTTTATCTTGTGCAGTCTTGCAGCAACATCAGTCATCGGAATTCTTTCCTTTGGAGAGTAATTTGAGCACAAGAGGCCCAATTCAATGATAGACTTCAAGCAATGCAATGTCATGGGATCAAGTAATGCTCCATCATCGCTAGAAAGATCATTTAGGAGATTGCAGTCTATAACATCGAGTATTGTGTTTGAGTGTGCCTTCCACACCCATTCCCTCAAGTTTGAGTTTTCATTAAACATGGCATCAACTGGCTTCCTTCCAGTAAAAGTTTCTAACAATAGAATTCCGAAGCTATAGACATCACCCATTCTCGATAATGTTCCTGTACTCGCATACTCTGTTGCATACACAAGAACAAATTAATCAATTGTATGAAGGAAAGATAATATCACCATATCATAGTTAATCCAGTCGATTATCTCATCATCAACCATCCAAGCTTTGCTTTTTCCAGAATTAGGTTACTCTTGAATCGGTACTTTAAATTGCATGTAAAAGCTAGTTAGATAGAAGTCTTAACAAGTGATACTATTTATGATTTTTTTTTTTTTTTTGAGTTGACATCAATTCTTTTGGGTGTTATTCAACTGGGATTCTTGGGTGACTGGGACATTTATGAGATTTTATTTTAAGAGTGTTATTGATTTGAGACATTTTGTGGGATTTCATTTTGAGGCTGTTATTTGACACTGGGACTTAGATTGAGATTGCACTTTTAAAAGTCTCATTTTTTGTCCCACTATATATAATCTTAGCCATCAAATCCCAGATTTTTTGTCCCAAGACAAAAAGTGGGATAAAACTGTCATGGGATTCTTCTCTCCCTAACTCTCTCACACCAACCATGTTTCCCTCAGATCTAGCCCCTCTCTCCTCGCCCCCGTCTTTACTCCTCCCATCAAACCCATTCTCTCTCTCTCCCCCCCCCCCCCCCCCCCCTTTTTTATCTCCTCTATTAAATAACCATAGAAAACTTCAAATGACTAACCCCCTTTGAAGTGCAACTCACATGACTACCTCGTAACAGCTATTTAACGAAAGGTATTTTATTAGGAATTCATAGGACTCTTAAAAAGAGTTATTTGGAATTTTCTAACTCAATGAGTTTTCAAGGAAATCCAAAAAGTTTAAGGGGTATTAGAAAATTAGACAGAAAATAATTATATTCGAATTCAACTAAAATCAATACCAATTCCAAAAACGTAATGTGTCATCCCAATAGGCTGAATGACTTATGGTTGGATAATTGATTTATAGACTATATTGCCACCCATGCATAAAGAGACTAATCTGCCTTACAAAAAGAGAAGTAACGCCTAAGGATTCAATATATATATATATATATATATATATATATATATATATATATATATATATATATATATATTTGCCCATCCATCAAGTAGGGAAAAAACGGACGGCCTAAATAGTGAGTTGGTTAGTTTAACGGTGTAGAACATTTGAAATCTAACAAAAATTAGTTTATAGGGGTTTTTAAATGTTTAGATCATAATGAAATGGCCGGATCGAGAATTTGTATGTCTAAAGATATAGATCTAACCAACTCACTACTTTCGGCCGTCCATTTTGCGTCGCTTGATGGATGGGCAAAAAGTATTTAAAACACTTGATTTTTGGTTTATAGATACTTGAAATAGTATAGATCAACTTCAACGGAGTGGATCTTGTATTCGAATGTTGGAGGGTTGATTTTGAGTGGGAAGGATCCGGGATCAAATCCTTTTGAAAGGATACAAGTCTATCATTGAGATAGACTTGTATCCTTTCAAAAGGATTTGATCCCGGATCCTTCCCACTCAAAATCAACCCTCCAACATTCGAATACAAGATCCACTCCGTTGAAGTTGATCTATACTATTTCAAGTATCTATAAACCAAAAATCAAGTGTTTTAAATACTTTTTGCCCATCCATCAAGTAGGGAAAAAACGGACGGCCTAAATAGTGAGTTGGTTAGTTTAACGGTGTAGAACATTTGAAATCTAACAAAATTAGTTTATAGGGGTTTTTAAATGTTTAGATCATAATGAAATGGCCGGATCGAGAATTTGTATGTCTGAAGATATAGATCTAACCAACTCACTACTTTCGGCCGTCCATTTTGCGTCGCTTGATGGATGGGCAAAAAGTATTTAAAACACTTGATTTTTGGTTTATAGATACTTGAAATAGTATAGATCAACTTCAATGGAGTGGATCTTGTATTCGAATGTTGGAGGGTTGATTTTGAGTGGGAAGGATCCGGGATCAAATCCTTTTGAAAGGATACAAGTCTATCTCTCTCTCTCTCTCTCTATATATATATTATATATATATATATATATATATATATATATATATATATATATATATATATATATATATATTTGAATCCTTATGTTTACAAGAGTATAGCTGTAACATTTACTAATCAACTTAAATTGGATAAGCAGAAAGTATTCAAATGACATGATTTTTGGTATTTAGAGACTTCAAATAATGTAGATCAACTTCAACGAAGTGGATATAGCTGTAACGTTTACTAATCAACTTAAATTGGATTTTTTGATTACCTGGAGCCATGTAGCCGATGGTGCCTGGAGTACTTGCTAATGCAATAGACCTGCTATCACCAAGGAGAAGTTTAGCAATGCCAAAGTCACTCACATGTGCTACCATTTCTTCATCCAACAAAATATTTGTAGGCTTCAAATCACAGTGCAACACAACATGTGGATGATGGTGGTGGAGGTACTCAAGTGCTGCAGACACGTCCACCATTATATTCACTCTTTGAAGAAGATTCAGGAAGTAGTTGTCAGAATACAACCATTGTTCAAGATTTCCTTTTGGCATGAACTCGAGAACAAGAGCTTTAAAGTCCAAATTGGAACATACACTGATGATTTTGCTGAGATTTCTGTGTCGAACCGTCCTCAAAACTTGGCATTCTTCTTCAAAACTTTTTGAGGCCCCCTCAACTTCTAAATTCAAGACTTTGACTGCTACGAGTAACCCATCATCAAGGCATCCTCTAAACACTGAACTGAAGCCGCCTCTTCCTAGTAAGTTAGCAACATTGAAGTTGGATGTTGCACGGATTAGCTCTTGGTGCGAAACAAATCTATGGTCATCCAAACTTCTTGCATCAGTGTTGGCCAAAGTCGAGACCTTCTTCCTCCAATAAAATGCATATATAAGACATATGCAAGTGAGAAGAACCACAAGAAAAACAGCAAGTGGTAGGGCATATTTGAGTAGCTTTAGTTTTCTTGTTGAGCCCTCATTATCATCATTTAGAGTGCAAGGTGGAAGGTGTAATTGAGGTGCTCCACATAGTGCTTCATTTCCAATCAAAGACGGGATGCTGAGATTTGAGAATACTCTGCCATTTGGGATTTTCCTTCTAACTTGTTGAAAGAGAGGTCAAGACTATCAAGATAAGTAAGATTGGCTAAGGATTTTGGTATAGCCCCAGAGAGAAAGTTATGTGACAAGTTCAAATTGGTGATACTGATCAATCCACCAAATGTTTCTGAAATTTCACCTTGAAATGAGTTTTTGGATAAGTCCAGAGTTGCAAGCATTTGAAGATCACCTAAAGCACCGGATATGTTTCCTGATAGCTGATTCATAGACAGGTCTAAATAACTCATGGCCTTCAAGTTTCTTACCTGAGAAGAAAGTGAACCACTCAGAGTATTTACTGATAGATCTAATCTGAGGAGGCTTTCTAGGGCCCATAAGCTTTGGGGAATGCTTGATGACAAATTGTTGCTACTGAGATCTAAGTTTTGGATCATGCTCATGTTAGCCAAGAAATCTGGTATTGGTCCAAAGAATAAATTATAATAGAGTCCGAGGGAATTTAAGCTTTTCATTAGACCAAGCTCAGATGGAATGACACCACTTATCTTGTTCTCAGCTAGGTTCAGATATTGAAGGCTATGTAACCTTGTCAGAGCAGATGGCATTGTGCCAATCAATTCATTCTCCTCCAAAGATAGCGCAATAAGGCCACTCAAGTTTCCTAGCCCAGCAGGAATAGTCCCTTTTACATGATTATCGTCAACTATAAAATATTGCAGATTCATTGAGAGATTCCAACAGAATCTGGAAGAACACCTTCCAATTTGTTCAGCCATAATTCAAAGTCTGACAAGTTCCTGCAGTTTGAAAAAGATGAGAGAAATTCAAACCCTCCAGTCAGTTGATTATCACTCAGATGAAATATTTGAAGCTGCTGCAGCGACTTTCCTATTTCGACAGGTACAAATCCGCTGAGCTTGTTGTGGCTAAAATCAAGAACTTGCAGCATTGAATCATTCAGCAAAGTAGTTGGTATTGAGCCAGCGATGTTGCATTTACTTAATGAAAAATATTGCAAATTCTGCAAGTTTCCCAATTCCTTAGGAATTATGCCTTTCAGGTTGTTCAATCTAAGATCAAGCTCAATGAGCTTTGTGAGGTTGCCTAATGAAGTTGGGATTGGTCCAGTCAGTTGGTTTTCATCGAGATATAGAAAAGCGAGCTCAGGCAAACTACCTATCTCAGCTGGTATGGTTCCAGTGAATTGGTTTTGAGACAAAGAAAGCAATTCGAGGGTCTGGCATTGAGCAAAGCTCACTGCGATATCACCCGAAAAATTATTAACACTAAGAAAGATTTTTTGGAGTCGAGGAAGCATATTGATCAAGCTATGATTTGATGGGACAGAGCCCCATAGACTGTTAAAAGCAACAGAGAATATAGTTACAGAAGACATGTTGAAGATGACAGAAGGAATATGACCGGAGAGGGAATTGTTTTCGAGGTTAAAGTAGGTGAGGCGGTGCAGCTGGGCGAGCTCTTGGGGGATGGGGCCGGTGAGTGTGTTACCGGCAAGGGAAAGATGAACGAGGAAAGAGAGATTACCAATGTGAGGAGACAGCGTGCCTTGCAGTGACTGGTCGTATAGGCGAATGGCAATGACACGCTGTCGCCTGCGGCTGCAAGTGATGCCAATCCAGCTACAGAACGAGGTGTTGGTGGTCCATTTGGTGGCCAGGATGCCGTTTGGATCAGTGACATGATCTCTGAAGGCCAATAGAGATTCATGGTCCGTGAAATTGTTGTGCGGTGTGGATGTGGCTAGCTGAGGACAAGAAAAAGTGAGCATAAATGCAGCAAGGAAAAGCAAGGGTGGTAACTCCATGGTAGGCAAACTAATGTGAGAGAGAGAGAGAGAGAGAGAGAGAGAGAGAGAGAGGTTGAGCCTGAGAATGTTGCTAGAATTCTTTACGATCCATTTATTTATAGCAGAATGAAGAGAGTAGATTGAAGACTAACTCGAGATAATGCGTGAAAGACTCTATGAGATTCCAAGTCTAAGCACAACAGTGTTGCAGTTGGAGTAGTGACACAGAGTTTCCAAGTCTATTGCCAACTACCCACTTGGAGTCGTGACAGACTGTGAGATTCCAAGTCTACTCCAGGTCAAATAAATAGCCTTAAGCTTGATAATTGAACTTAATTCAGTATTTGATTAATCTATGAGATGACTCTTAAAAAAAAATGGACAACATACATATAGGAAGTAAGTAAGAAAGCCAAGAATGAATTAATTTCTATAGGAAATTAGCACGCAATATCATACCTCCCGGAGCTGGATGATGATCAAATGTAGTATTCGCAATTGGCAACCGACAACTCGAGATAATGAGCGAAAGACTTTGAGATTCCAAGTCTATTAGACAAACTAAGCACAGCTGGAGTGAGGACGAGCCGTGGCAATTGCCAACCGACAACTCGAGATAATGGATGAAAGACTCTGAGATTCCAAGTCTATTGACTAAGCACAGCTGGAGCGAGACAAGCATTGTAATTGGCAACTGACTACTTGAGATAATGAGTGTGGGACTCTGAGATTCCAAGTCTATTGACAATTAAGCACTTGGAGCAGTGAAAGACCGTTTTAATTGGACATAAGAATTAATTGAGAGTTAACAGCCAAGAGCCATAACTTCATGATTGGAGTTAATATATCAAATTAAAAGTAAAAGTAAAAAACCTGATTTGAATAAGGAGTCGATGTACTTTTAGGATTCATACCTGATACAATATGCTATCAGATTTCGGGGTCAAAACCAGAAAATTCAGGTCAGATTCAAATTGGGTTATTGAACCCCATTGCCACCTCTAGGTGTTGGTAGTCCAGTAAACAGCCAAGGTATGTTTGGATCAATGACATTACGCTAGAAGCAAACAACTATTTGAGATCTGTGGAGCTGTGTGGTACTAACTGGGATTAGGAGTTGAACAATACTAACAATATGTGAAGTCCTTTATACATACGTACGTACGTACATGCATGCATGCATGCATGCTTGCATAAGTTTGTTACTAACTAACCAACAGCAAGATAAACCAATCCAATGGGCAATCAACTAGGTGATTAGCCTTGTCCATTTTGATCTACACAGCATTAAATGTGTATGGATAAAAAAATATGTTGTTTAAACATATCTAACCCACTAATGCAATAATTATAAAATTAACATGTGTTTAACACAGAATGAGAGACACCATTTGATGGATGACTTAGAAGCTTTCAAATTCAACAACTTTGTCCATTTACATTTTATCACATGTAAATCAAAATAAATGGTTTGGAGTATTCCTTAGGTATCCCCACATGCATCTACAGTATTTTAAATGTCGGCCGACATTTTGTTTTCAAGTCCTCACCGTCACGACATCCCCACTTTCATTTGAAAGGCGTTTTGAAAAATGTCGGTCGACATTTCGGGAAAAATCCGATATGTCGGCCGATATTTCGGGAAAATGTCGGCCGACATTTCGGGGAAAACCTAATAGTTGGTAGATATTGAAAGTTGGAGCAACTGAAAATTTTCTACAATGGGTTAGTGAATGTATGCAAAATGTTAAGATAAATATACCTATCCTAATTATATTTATGTAGTTTTGCATAAGTTGTGTATGTATTGCCTTGATAAGAATTTTAACATTACATTAATTAAGACATCTAGAATATATATTTATTATCTGTCATGACGTTCAAAATTTACTAGATGACCCCGAATATCTCCAAATCTAAAATCCGACATCCAATTACAACATCCGACATTTCTGTGATATCTGACATTTAAAACACTATGTATCTAAGAAGGTAGAAACAAACTTTAAGTTGATACTTGAGAACAATAAAGCCTTACACAAACACACGAAAAATTTGCAATATCAGATCTTATATTTGCATTCAGATTTGTCCCATTTTTTAAATTGATGTGACCGTAAAATTGTCACGGAAGGAAATTTCAATATAAATGACTGCTTTAAAATTTTAAAAACTAGTCGCCAAGAGATCAAATTTAGCCATGTAAAAGTAAAGGAAAGACTTATCTATCACCAAGAAGAAGTTAAGTGATGTCAATTAAACTCATCGTATCCCACCATTTCTTCATCCAATAAAATATTTGTAGGTTTCAAATCACACTGCAACACATCATGTTGATAGTGGTGGCAGCAGTGATTGAAGTCTCAGCCGAGTCGTATCCGACTCGGCCTTCCCCGATCTGAATCCGATTCGCAAGTCAAAGTTTTCATAGCCCGCTCAACGACTCGGCTAAGATTCGGAGTCGACTCGCCGACTCGACTGAGACTCAGTTAAGTCGGCCAGACTCGGTCGAGTTGACTCCGTATCTCTGCCGAGTCGCTGAAAAACTGTGCCCCCGTGACGATCATCACGTTTAAGAGAGAAAAAAAAGGTAAAAGAAAAAAGAAACATACCTCAGATCTGAGAGGTCGACACCCCCCCCCCCCGCTCGACGCCGCTCCACCTCCAGCTCCGCTCCGGCCCGACGACGCTCTGCTCTGGCCGATGACAGCCCTCCGCCTCCAGGTCTATCTCCCTCTCCCTCTCCCAATCCCTCTCCCTCTCTGTTTCTCTCACCCGCTCTCTTTCTCTCCCTTCCCCTTCCCTCTCTCACCTGCTCTCTTTCTCTCCCTCTTCATCTCTCAAGCTCTCTTTGTCTCTTTCGCTCTCCCTCCCTCTATTTCTCTCTGTTGATTGAGTTTTTCCTGCACACAAAATATAATATATCAGATTTAAAACAAGATGTGCAAGGTGCTCAATTCTAATCCGCGGTAGCAATGGCTATGCGGGTCGTGATCCTCAGGGAGGGACTAGCGATGGAAGCGTTTAAGTAAGTTATCTCTTTTTTTATTTATTTTCTTAGTTACGATGGTATTTACAAGGAAGTGTGGTATTTACAAAGAATTTGGAAATATGTGGAAGAAGTGGATCTAAACTAAAATTAGAAAGAAAACTATAACACATACATACCTCTTCAACCTGCTTACCTTTGATCCGTTCGCAACGACTTACCTTGTCTTGGAAGGCGTTCAAGTATGGCGTATAAGATCTTCCACCTTCGCGATCTACACTACGAAAAGAAAAGACTAGCAAGCGACGGCTTGTTAATCTCCATAGGCCATCAAGAGCTCTTCTTGGGCTAGGCAGTCTCGAAGTGTTCGGATCTCACGATTTGCAAGTCATCAGAGAAAATAAACCAAAATAGAAGAACAAGAAGAAAACAACAATAGAAGAATAATAAATAAAAAGAAACAAACGTCGAATTGATTTTATTAACAATGAAGGAAAGGACTACTTACATCGATGTCACCTCAATACAAGCTGATCTCCTTCCTCCAT
Source organism: Agave tequilana (assembly GCA_038442645.1). Lineage (NCBI taxonomy): Eukaryota > Viridiplantae > Streptophyta > Magnoliopsida > Asparagales > Asparagaceae > Agave > Agave tequilana. The sequence continues at coordinate 26,504 of JAVJIF010034448.1, forward strand.
GAAAATATCCTCTCCTCTCAGTTACATTAAAAAAAAAATTACAAAAGGAAAAAAGAAAAACCTAAACTAGCCTAAAAGAAACCCTAGATTTTTCTCTGTTGGATTCTTTTGTCCTTCTCTGTTGCTCTGCAGGGGTATTTATAGGAGCTGGAAGAATTAGAGTCCCAGTACAACTCTGTCCTGCAACTTGTTATCATATTGATCACCGAATATGGCTTATCTGCGGACTGAATTGGAAAGTTTAATCAACATAAGAGTTGTAGGTCTTCAAGTCTTCTTTCTGTAGCATCTTAAATCATCGGATTTGAATATCTGTAGCAAAAGTTATGATATGAATACTAAAATGTGTACAGTCTGAATCCGAATTTTTTGAAACAATTTTATCTTTGCACTCTCCTCCTTTTATCTTTAGGATTGTCTTGCAAGCAACTAGGGTTGAATAGAAGTCTATCCTTCCCTCTTCTTTTAGTATTTGCAACTATTGCCCTTGGGTAATTGCAATTTTGACATTTGATAATTGCAATTTGTGCATTGGGCTTGAATATGGGCTTTTGGGCTTCTTTTGAGGCTTTATTCTTTTATTTTTATTTCTCGAGGCCTGCACACAATAAATCATGAAATATTAATAAATATGCAGAATTATATGAATAAATATGAAAATGTGATGGTAAATATAATGATAAAAATGCACTTTTCACTACCAATCACACCCCCACACTTATCTTTTGCTCGTCCTCGAGTAAAAATCAAAGAAAAAGAAAAATTAATCTAACCTAACTCACTTTCGTAGGAATCACGGTTGCACTTAGCATGTGCAACAAGCCGTTAAACCTCTAGGTTACCCTAGAGGACGAGTGTTGTCTCGTGAGGGTTTTCAGCGGATTGCACCCACAAAATCCATAAAAAGGAAAATATTTGAAATATTTTTGAAAAGACTAAATAGTCTATAAGTTTTTAGGATTATCATTTTTATTCATTCTTAGACTTAGTCTTTATAAAGTAAATTGTTTTCCATTTTAAGTAAGGATCAAAATTGAAGTTGTGTATAGTCTTTTTCGTTACCAAAAATCATATGCATCCTTATGCTTTTACTAGGAATTCCTTAACTTGGATTCTCATGCCTCTTTATTATTATGAATATATATATATATATATATATATATATATATTTAATATGTATAACTCATCTAATTTTCTTTCGTGTAAGCATCAAGGCTTCTTGAGGCCCTCATACCTAACTAATTGACCATTAGATGTGTTAATACATATAATATATTTTTCTTAGTTTAGGCTTTCTAATCCACCCATATAACGAACTTAAGGTCGGTGGCTCCCAAACCGGTCGGCTTTAGGGCACCAGGTGAGAAAACACCCCGCGGACTCAAATTCGAGTGAACTAGGCCACAAAACTAAGGATTTTTTTTTGAACTCACCTTTAGGCGTGAATACTTATGCTTCTTGAGGCACATGTATCCAGCTTAATTGGTGAATTTATTTATTTATTTATTTATTTATTTTTTATAATAAATTTTTTTATTGAGGCATAAGGGTCTTTGTCTTAGAATCCTAGATATGCATTAGGTATGCAATTACATTAAGGTAAAAATTAAGACTAACTACTTATTCAATTTCTCCTCCTATACCTAAAAATTCAACAATTTATTTATTTTGACCAAGTTTTAGAAATCCTAATTATGATTTTCCTAATTCTTAAAATAACTTAGATTTCTTCCAAAAGATAAGTCAAAATATTGTCCTTTTTATAACATTTTTTTTTAATATTAGCAAATTTTTGTTAGTTTCTACCTATGTTAGTAATTAGTAAAGCTCACCCCCACACTTATCTCATGCATTGTCCTCAATGTATGAATGAATGCATATATGCATGAAAAAGAACAAGGGAAGGCAGAAGTTACCTTAAGGTGGTGGTTCCGGTGGTAGTCTAATTGGGCCAAGCGTTGCTACCCAATCAAGATAGTATAGTAGTTCACAGAGGAACCCACCAAAAAATTTTCTAGTATAACCCACTAAAATGTATGTATCATCATTTTTTAATAATTTGACCCCATCTAATTTTCATAATTCATAATTATTTTCAGAGTCAATTGTGTCAACCGCCTTGTCCCAAAATGGAGTATGAAAAGATGGAATTATTGACTTGGACATCATAGGTACGGGAACGAATACCGACTCAGGAAAGAAACTCAAATCAAGTAAGGGTTCAGGAGTCGGTCTAGTTTCAGGAAGTGGGTCCAAATCAATAAGTTGAAGCTCAAGTCCACAATAATCCTCCCACAATGGAATGTGACTCAATGTTGGTGATTCAAGTTCAGGAATGATAGGTGTGGGAATCAAAACTGACTCTAAAATATTACCCAAGTCGGGTAACAAAACAGGAGTCAATAATGATTCAGGAATTTGAACTTGATTATAGATTTGGGAATCTAGGTCACATATCTCATTGGGTTCAATGATATAAAAATCAGAACTTGCCAATTTATCCATGGGACTTTCAAAATTGCACAATTGGTCAAGTTCAATATGATCATCAAAAATGGGTGATTCAATTTCATGATGAATTGGAACAGGATCCAATGTTGACTCGGGAAAAGTAAAATCAGGTGGAGACACTGGAGTCATTATTGAATCAGGAAATAAAATTGAATCACCGAGTGAAAGATCATGATCATATTCATGTTCAAGTTCTATTTCAGGAAAGGAAAAACTTGCCAAGTTATCAAAATTTGAAGTTTCGGCAAGTTCACATGATGGTACTGAATTAGAATCTTGTTATCCAAAGCAACTTGGTTCGTCGGCTCTAAGCAAGTGGTCATCGATATCAGAATTGGCCGGACAGTGAGAACGTAAAGATTGATCCATCATATCTATATCATGATCACGGGCTAATCTAGCCTGAGTCATGGCTGCAAGCATCCTTTCATAGTTGATAGGTGCATCATGTTGTGATTGGACTTGAAAGGATGAAGTGTAATCATGATGAAGTTGTGAGTCGGTGGACTCACGCATAATCATGTCTGCGATTGATGGTAATTGTTGCTTGGACTCATGCATACTTATCATTTCCCCGATAGATGGTATTCTATTCTGAATGGGTGGATCAGAGTATGACTCTTGGGAATATTGTGGACAAGGTGGAGACGGAGGACAAGTCGGTTGAGAATTAGACTCAGGGGAATCGAAACCCCATGAACTCTGTGAAGAGTTGAAAGTATGAAAATTATGGTCATAAGATGGGGACCATGGGTTATAATCATTCGGATAAGACCATTCCGGCACACTAGGTTGGTCAAAGTTGTGATATGCCGGGTTGGTAATATCCAAAAAATAGTAGGTGTGTAATATGGATTAAAATTTGAAAAATTATTATTATATGCCATATCACACCAACATAAACAAATAAAAAGAAAACAAACAAAGAAAAAGCAAACAAAAAAAAAGAAAAAATTCTAACCTAAGTTAGGGTAGACCTATGACCTAGACGACTCCTAACTGGTTAGACTGTCCACGGGAGGTAGGGTGCAGACTTTGACCACAAGTTAATCAGCCAGGTCAGGGCAAGAGTGGTGGGAGGTTTTCCGTCAAAGACGTTCCTTAATTAAATAAGGACCAATCTTCGGGCTTTCGACCCTCAATCCCTTTCCTAGACACTGATTTGACAAGAGTCAACTTCCAGCACTGTTCCCCCTTAGGATAATCTCCCATTGAGTCCGAGATGTCCCTAGGGCCAACATCTACTAATTTTAAATTAGGCTTGGGTTAGTGAGTGCTTGGGATATGATTTTTGGGCTAAGGAAGGGTGATGAAATCCCCACCTTATCTTGTTAATGGGTTATGCCCTTAGAATAAATTTGTGCAAGTGTACAAAAATAAGTAAATAAGAATCACTCAAAGCATCAACCAAGAGATGAGTCCTATTCTACATGCAATGCGTACGTACCTTGCTCCAGCACTCTTCAACAGTAAAATAAAGGAATTGAAAAGACACGTGCCTAATATGCAAACGTCTAATCAATTTTTAACTTTTGCAACAAATATTTTACTGTTGAATTAATTAGCAGTATACAGGTTTATCACAGAACAGTTTTTCACAGAGCAGAAAACAAATATTGAAATTTTCAGCAACCTGCAGAAAACTCAGTCAGTAGTTCTCTGCTACTGCCGCGGATCCGCGGCTATTGTCGCGTTTGCGCGGCAAAGTAGCAGGCTCTGCTGCTCTGCCTTCGAGGGCAGAGGCACAGAGTTGCTATATGTCCACTTCTGCTGTTGTTTTTCTGTTCTTCAAACCTACAAACAGAAAGAATAAAAGAATTATTAGTTTTTTTTTTTTTAGAGAAACTTACCGTCCCTCCCCAGCAACGGCGCCAAAATTTTGATTGAGTTTTTCCTGCACACAAAATATAATATATCAGATTTAAAACAAGATGTGCAAGGTGCTCAATTCTAATCCGCGATAGCAATGGCTATGCGGGTCGTGATCCTCAGGGAGGGACTAGCGATGGAAGCGTTTAAGTAAGTTATCTCTTTTTTTATTTATTTTCTTAGTTACGATGGTATTTACAAGGAAGTGTGGTATTTACAAAGAATTTGGAAAGATGTGGAAGATGTGAATCTAAACTAAAATTAGAAAGAAAACTATAACACATACATACCTCTTCAACTTGCTTACCTTTGATCCGTTCGCAACGACTTACCTTGTCTTGGAAGGCGTTCAAGTATGGCGTATAAGATCTTCCACCTTCGCGATCTACACTACGAAAAGAAAAGACTAGCAAGCGACGGCTTGTTCATCTCCATAGGCCATCAAGAGCTCTTCTTGGGCTAGGCAGTCTCGAAGTGTTCGGATCTCACGATTTGCAAGTCATCAGAGAAAATAAACCAAAATAGAAGAACAAGAAGAAAATAACAATAGAAGAATAATAAATAAAAAGAAACAAACTTCGAATTGATTTTATTAACAATGAAGGAAAGGACTACTTACATCGATGTCACCTCAATACAAGCTGATCTCCTTCCTCCATGAAAATATCCTCTCCTCTCAGTTACATAAAAAAAAAAAAAATTACAAAAGGAAAAAGAAAAACCTAAACTAGCCTAAAAGAAACCCTAGATTTTTCCCTATTGGATTCTTTTGTCCTTCTCTGTTGCTCTGCAGGGGTATTTATAGGAGCTGGAAGAAGTAGAGTCCCAGTACAACTCTGTCCTGCAACTTGTTATCATATTGATCACCGAATATGGCTTATCTGCGGACTGAATTGGAAAGTTTGATCAACATAAGAGTTGTAGGTCTTCAAGTCTTCTTTCTGGAGCATCTTAAATCATCAGATTTGAATATCTGTAGCAAAAGTTATGATATGAATACTAAAACGTGTACAGTCTGAATCCGAATTTTTTGAAACAATTTTATCTTTGCACTCTCCTCCTTTTATCTTTAGGATTGTCTTGCAAGCAACTAGGGTTGAATAGAAGTCTATCCTTCCCTCTTCTTTTAGTATTTGCAACTATTGCCCTTGGGTAATTGCAATTTTGACATTTGATAATTGCAATTTGTGCATTGGGCTTGAATATGGGCTTTTGGGCTTCTTTTGAGGCTTTATTCTTTTATTTTTATTTCTCGAGGCCTGCACACAATAAATCATGAAATATTAATAAATGTGCATAATTATATGAATAAATATGAAAATGTGATGGTAATATAATGATAAAAATGCACTTTTCACTACCAATCACTCTCTCTCCCTCTCTCTCACCCGCTGTCTCCCTCTCCACCCGCTCTTTCTCTCCCTCTTCATCTCCCAGGCTTTCTCTCTGTCTCTTTCCCTCACACTCCCTCTGTTTCTCTCTCCCCCTCCTTCTCTCATCCGCTCTCTTTCTCTCCCTCTCCATCTCCCTTGCTCTCTCTGGCTCTTTCCCTATACCTCCCTCTGTTTCTCTCTCCCTTCCTCTGTCACTCGCTCTCTCTCCCCTCTGTTAATTTAATTTTGATAATTTAATGAAGTTAATTTTGTTAATATTAGTCTAAATTTATTCTTGTTAATTTAATCTAGATAATTTAATATACATAGCTAATATTAATCTAGTTAATTTAACATACAACAATGTTAATCTAATTAACGTATATCTAATATTAGTCTAAATTTAATATAGTTAATTTAATTTACTTAATTTAATCTACGTAATTTAACTTAATGTTAATTCATTAGAAATGTTTTAATTTACTGTACAATTAATTTCGTGTAAATTTAATTTTTTAATGTTAATCTTTTAATTTAATCTAAATTAACAGAAATTTTTTAATATTTCAGTATGGCTCCAAAGCAGCGCGATATTGGATGGGAACATGCTATCCTTGTTAGTGAAAATAGAAAACTTGTGAAATGTAATTATTATAGGAAACAAGTATATAGTGGTATCACAAGATTGAAGCAACACATAACACGTGTATCCGGTCAGGTAGAAGAATGTTTGCGAGTACCAAGAGAAGTGTCTCAATTATTGAAACATCTTTTTAAAAGTAGCAAAGAAAGAGCATCCATAAAATCTAAAAAAGAGCGGTTTATGAAATCTTTAAGTGAGAAAGATTTTTATGATATGACAGATGAAGATTCTGAAAATAAAATTGAAGAAGTTGGCGATTTGAAAGAAGTCAATTAAAGCAAGTTATGAAGGAAAGCTGTGAAATGGCTTGGAGATCTACAGTAGGTCATACAAGAGATGGTGGCGGTAGTTCGTAGCCTTCAGGACTAGGTATCAAGCGTGAATTGCCTCAGAGTTTTACCACTAGAAAAGCTAAAATTTCAACTCGTGGTATTGATCCTTACATGTTTCCAAGGAAACAGAAATCAATTAAAAGCATGTTCTCAACTGAGATGTTAAAAAAGTTAGAAAAGTCATGGCAAAATTCTTTCACTACAATGCAATATCATTCAATGCAGCTGATAGTGGTCATTATTACCAGACCATGATTAATACTATTACGGAGGCAGGCCCAGGTGTGAAAGGCCTTACGGGGTACCAGATTGGAAGAACTGAATGAAATTGAAGAATATATTGCTTCAATAAAAGCAAAATGGTCGTAGTATGGTTGCACGATCATGTGTGATGGCTGGAGTTCTAGGAATAGAAAGATTATTATTAATTTCATGATTTATTGTGATAGAAGCATGATCTACCATACTTCTGTTGATACTACTAATATCTCGAAAACTGTTGATTATATATTTTCTCTAATGGAAAAAGTTATTGATGGAGTTGGTGAAGAAAATATCATGCAGTTTGTAACAGACAATGAGGCAAGTTTCAAAGCAGCTAGTCACTTGTTGATGGAGAAGAGAAAGTATTTGTTTTGGTCTTCCTGTGCAGCACATTGCATTAATTTGATGCTTGAAGATATTGGCTCGATGAAATCAGTGAAGGAGATATTAGATGATGCTAAGATGATTACATCATTCATTTACAATAGCCTCAAAGTGGTGAATTTAATGAAGCAATTTACCAGAGATAGAGATTTGTTGAGACCAGATATAATAAGATTTGCCACCGAGTTTATTTCTATTGAAAGTCTTATTCGCTATAAACAAGATTTGAAAAGAATGTGTACAACAACCGAATGACGTGAATTCAATAAGAAAAGGAGTAGAAGAAGTATGAGAGATAATATTTCTAATCTCATTCTAACTGATCGGTTTTGGAAGAAGGCAAGAGAGGTCCAAAATATTATGAATCCTCTTGTTAGAGTCTTGAAGATAGTGAACTAAGATAAGAAACCTACATTATCTATTATCTATAAAGCTATGAATTAAGCGAAATTGGCGATAAAGGCATCAAATAAGAATTGAAAGAAATACTGGAATATCATTGATAAAAGATGGAAGAGACAATTGCATAAACACTTGCATGCTGCTGGTAATTTATTTGCCTAAAAATCATATTTATTGACTAGAAATCGAAACTGTCATATCATAATAATCATGTGTTTACGTTATTGCAGCATATTTTTTAAATCCAGCACTACAATATTCAAAAACTTTTTCACATATTCAGAAGTGAGAAATAAATTAAAGAAGGTCATTAAAAGATTGGAACTAGATTTGAATAAACAAGTAAGAGTTATTAATGAGGTAATAATAATTTATTTATTCCATCGATATAATGTTATGCAAATATTAACACTTATGATGTGGATTCTCGCAGATAAAATTATTTGTGGATGGAGTTGGAGAATTTGGAAGCTCACTGAATAGAAAAGCAATGCAACAATTTCTTCCAGCTGATTGGTGGATTAACTGTGGCGAAAAGGCTCCCAATCTATAGAAAATTGCCATCTAAGTTTTAAGCCAAACATGTTCTTCATCAGATTGTGAAAGAAATTGGAGCACGTGGTCGCTGATTCATACAAAATTGCGCAACCGATTGGCAATGAAAAAGTTGCATAAACTAGTGTTTGTGCATTATAATATGCGGTTGCGAGTAAGAAACTTGACATGCCAAAGCAACACTGATGATTATTACAACCCAATTGATCTTAATAATATTTTCAATGATGATGATATATTGGATGAGTGAATTCGGGAGGAAGAACAACTAATGTTACCACCAAATGACTTAAGTTGGTTGGATGAAGGTATTCATCAGCGGTGATGACGACGACGATGGTGATGGCGGTGATGGCGGTGATGACGATAACGCTAATGGCAGTGACGGTGGTAGTGATGATGATGGCGGTTATGACGGTGATGATAGTAAAGATGAAGAGACTCATGGTGTTGGTGGAAGCCAACGAGGTGGTGCTATGACATGAGATTCAGAGTATTATGCCATAAAGATACAGATCATGGAGGCAGAGCGGAAATTTTGCAACAGCGTAGGCATTTGGATCGGTTGGTTGATTTGAGTTCTAGCGATGATTATTCGAATGGACATGATAACTACTCACATAGTTATCATAGTCTTGAAGGTCATTTACAAGAGTTGGGTTTGACATCAGGCCAACATTCCAGCATGATTATTCCAGCACTGATGAATATTCTACTAGCAGCGCTGAATATCGAGGTTTTGAGTATTATCACTATGGAGCTGATATTGCACAACACCCATCGCCATATTACTCTGATGCTGAATCTTCTAACCAATCATCTCAACCTACTGGATCTCACACACAAGCATACTATTATCCTTACGGAAACTATACACCTAGTTTTTATACTTATCGCGGGGATTGTGATAATGATGAGTTTCTGCCTCATCGGAATTCAATGTGGAAATGACTACATTAGCAGGTATTTATGAATGTATTTTGTGCAATTTACCATATTATGCATGTATTTAGATATGGTTCTACCGACGATGCGTGTATTCATGCTTTCGCTTTATGTTGAGTGTGCTAGATGATAGGTTTTGGATATGTGATACATGAATATTGATATCTACAATTTTTTAGGATTTGTCATGATTTTTTTAGAATTTTTTTAGTTTTCTAAGTAGCGTTCTGCGCTTATCGCCCGAGTCCGATCCGAGATGCCGATACTGATCCATCTCGGTGCCCGCCGAGTCGGCGGTCAAGACCGCAACTTTGAACCATGGGTGGCAAAGGTATTTGAGCGCCAATGACACATCACCATTATGTTCAATGTCTGTACCAGATTCAGAGAGTAATTCTCAGAATACAACAATCTTTCAAGGCTACCAGCTCTTTTGTAATCTGAACAAGTTTGGCAGGCATGCTTGATTAACCCCCACCTAGCATGGATAAGGTATCCAGTGGGCTTTTGTAGGCTGTCTAAAAGTCACTAAAAGACAAGCCAATAAAAGCAGAGTCTCAAGTTCTAGACGCGAGGTATCGACACCCGCGTCTCAGCATCAAGGCGCGTTGGCTCGACACCCGCGTCTCAGCATCAAGGCGCGTTGGCCCGACACCCGCGTCTCAGCATCAAGGCGCGTGGGTCTAAACCCGCGCCTCAGTTATAACCGCCCTGATCGTGGGGCCAGTCACCGCACAAGTAGCGAGAAGTGGCCCTTCATTGTGGAGCGCTTTCAGGGGGCACGTTCACCCCCTAGGACCTCTATAAATAGCCCCGTCGCTATGAAAAGAAAAAGAACGACAAGGACAAGAGATCGAGAACAACAAGAGAAGAGACGACCAGACACGGCAGAAAAAGGAGAGAGCTCAACTCTTCGTCAAGCTTGCTGCGTACAAGCTGTCCTTTGCCTACCTTCTCTTTTAGAGTTTTGGTAGACGGAGCTGAGTTACTCTTTCTACCGACCAGAGAGAAGACCCTTGACGATCCAGACGGTCATCCGGTCAACGGAGAACAAGATTCACTCTCCACCGCCACACGAAGAACCCAGCATTAAACAAAGGGGGGATCCAAGATTCAGCATCCTCCCTCCCTTGTAACGGGAAGGAAAAGTTTTGTTGTAACTTTTTCATTTGATTCAAGGAATCTTTACACCACTCTCTTTCTCTTTTCCGGGTCATACAGCCTTGTCTACGTATTGCCTCATTGTTAATCTATATTTACTTTTGTCTCTGTTTGTTTATCCAGTGCTCCAAATTGAATTAGAAGCTTTAGATTATCATCAACTCATTTCAAGGTTTTTGTTCACGTAGAATAAAGACATATTGAAACAAATCGTGTTCAAAATGTGTCCATACAAAGACACGTCTAAAAAAAGTACGAAATTTACAAGATGTTCACATTTTCTACGCTTTTTGTGAGTTGCATACTTGTGATTGAAAGCGCCCATTGGCATTCATAAACTCCTCCATCATCATTACTTATTATCTAACCCTTTCTTCGGGTGCTTTATTTGGAGAGATTTCCTTTGAGGTGTTGCTCATACAATAAGTGCATATACATTAATCCAAAACTATCAAGAGAATAGAAAGGACAGAGAAAATGGAAATTTGTTGACTACAGCAATAAATTCTAAATCTTCTAAGCTTTATATTCCTCTAAGAGCTATTAATTTCAGAAAAGAAAATAAATTTCTATTAATTTTCTTATCTCAACCATCCGACAGAATTCGACTTGACTTTTCTTGAACCGTCAGGTCATGCAATGTGCTAACCATCTTGCTTTGAGTCGAAGGATTGAGAAGCGCATCCTCACCTAGGGCTAACCTTCCTGCCTCGTGCTCTCTTTGCATCCAATTTTGAAACACCCAACAATCTTCGAGAGGGTGGTCTACGTATCGATGATAGGGGCAGTAGTTAGGATCGTCCTTTCGATCCACCTCGTTGAGTCTTTCTTTTTGTTCTGGGAGGTTTCAATCATGAATCTTGCTAGGCATGATGCTATAAAATCATTAACATTACCCTTTTAGCTATTTAGTCATATAAGACCAATGCCTGTCATAATATTTGATCAAAATCCCTTGACAAGTTACCTTCAAAATTTTGCTTTTAAAAAAAGAGAAAAAAGTTTTCATCCAACTAGGATGTGTCGACAGATCACATTTAACCCTTATCCACCCAACCCAATCCAGAAAAACAAGGTTAGGGTTCATAATTTTGAAAACTTGGATGACTAGGGTTGGAAAATTCTTGATTTCTAATTTTTCTGGTCAACTTTGGGTATCACACTCTAACCCACCTGAACACAACTGGAATCAGAACTGAACTGACCCAACCCATGCTCACCAAATTTTACACACACACGCACGCATCTCAAAGAGAATGGAAATTTAATTCCAAACAAAACCAAATGTGTGTTTCTTTTCGTTTTCTTTTGGGTTAAACTTTTTTTGGTCAAGTGAACATATGTTGTTAAAGAATTTGTATGAATAGATTTTATTTTTCTCAGTTGCTAATTAATCTCTGGTTTTATAACAACTTAGTTATCTCCAATTACTTTCTACTTATTTGCGTTATTGACCTTGACGTGTGTCCTACCCCTACAGGGTGAATCTGAAGTAACAACTCAGGTCAAATTTCCTCATATGCATAAATTTGTATGTGTTTACTTTTATGCATGTGTGGTGGATAAAAACCGGCTCACCATGGATTCGACCCATCACAAGCGAAGTGGGATGCTCTCTGGGTAGTACCTGTCATAGAACACAGAGGGGGAGACACCTTTTAGGTTAGGAGCACCGGTGTAGTACCGGCCTAAGACCCTCAAGTGTGAGAATCAGTTGGTAGAATGGAAGGAAGAATAGTGTAAAGGAAGATATTTGTGCGGTAGAGGAAAGGATCATGTAGAGGACAACTGCGGGTGTACTGGATGGAAGGACTGCAAAGAGGACAACTGCGGGTTTGTTGATAGGTTGGTAGAGAATTGTCTGGCGTGGTCTAAGTGTATCTGTGTGTGCATGTGTTCGGAGAGTTAGGGAAGCAATCCCTCCTCTTCTCCTGAGTTAAGAAAGATCGATATACCTGACTCGGGTGCTGGTGTGGAGGTGAAACTGTACGATCAACATGTGCTAGATTCTTAAAATGATCGTGATCGCCTCCTTGATTTGTTGAGATCACATGCCAGATTCTTGGTTGCCATGTATAACTGTCTGCTTTGATGCAGGAGCACGCACATCTTTAATGTGGGAAGGATGGTGCTGCATAACGACAGGCGGAGATCTCGGTGAACTGTTGATGGAAATCTCTGGTATGGAATTGGGAATTTTAGACTGTGGATGGTTCTGGGGTGATAAGGTCCTCAGAGTGGAGGGTATTGTTCCGGGATGGATTCAAGAACTTATGGATGATTCGGGGGAACACTTGGCTGCTTGGACATGCATCATCCAGGTGCAGGTCAAATTTAAACACTATAGATGTGCCATGCTTTCCCACTTGCCAGAGTCTGGGGAAGTCGGGGAAGCGAAGTTGATCGGATGGATCTTTAGTGCCTTGGGCGTGCTTTGGGATTTGCGGCGGAGGAATGTACCATGAATCTCTTTGGAATACTAACGGATCTTCTGAAATTAAATGAAGATTAAACAGCTAGCTACCAGCTATCGTGTCGGTCGACGGGTTCTTCCAAGGATGTATCTTGCATCTCTTTGAATCCTGACATTATTGTGACTGGGAGATAGGGTTTCATGTTTTGACGGTGGCGGTTTACTCCTACCTTTTATGTTGACTGAAAATCTCCAGACGTGGACCGACTTTCTAGGGATTGGTGATTTGAATTGGAGACAGTTCGGCTTCTCGTTTACTTATAAATAGAGAGAACCCGTAGGAGGAGACCAACATCTTCTTCAAAAATTTTGCTTCAAAACTCTAGTTTCTTCTTTCCTCACTAGGCTGCCATGTTCTCCTCTTTCTTCATCATTACATGGAGGAAGGAGAAGGAGAGGGAGGAGGACGATAAGGAAGTGGCGTTCAGATTCTATCTTATGGGGAGTCTGATTGGTGTGTTGCATTAGTAATCGTGAAGGGTTTGTTATGTTGCATTAGCAATCGTGACAGAGTGCCGCTGCCTAAGGTGTTGCGCAAAACAAACGGATGTATTTGGATCTGGGTCATATATATTTCTTTTCAAAAAAATGTAACCATAGATATGTAAAAGGGATTTGTGTTATTCTTGTCAGATGTAATCAAATATATTTAGTGGAATGCATTCAGAATGGAATAAAAATATGTATATATTTTTTTAGAATTGAGATGGTTGTCTGGATCTTGCCTGATTTGTTTTTACCATTGGCTTTTTGGAATTGATATGACCATCCCTCTTTAGAGCATTGATCTCTATCTCTGGCATAGTTGGTTGGACTTGGAGTGGTTTGGTGAGTTTGCACTGTCGTTTTCAAGTGGGGGAGATCCCATCAGCGGTACCTAGAAACTCTTAGCCTCCGAGTGGGGAAAATCCTAACAACGGAGTTTAGACGGTCGCTTTCGAGTGAGGGATATCCCATCAAAGGAGCTGTGAACTTAAGACTCTGAGGGAGAGAGAGAAATCCTTACAGCAGAGTAGAGACTCCGAGCGAGAAAATCCCACAGCGAAGGGTTTTGATCGCCCGTAGGCTAATCAAGAAGGAGCCTGTAGGGTGGAGCTTGTGTTGCCGTCTCCGAGTGGGAAAAATCCCATCAGCGGGACATACAAGTTTTTGGATCCTGACGAGGGACATTCCCATCAGCGGGAGGAAAAAAGGTGCGCATATAAGCATGCAATGAAACATCTTAAATCAATTATTAGATATAGCACAATAAATGTAATTAAAGTCAATATAGGTCTAACGGAGTGGATCAACAAAATTATGTAGACTTCGCTTCTAATCACACGAAACTAGCACGTCGAGGGAATAATTAAAACAAGAAAACTCTTATGTATGTACCATATGTTTTGTGCAGTTATAAGCTAAATTTACATAATTCATATTAATCTGAGATAAACAGTACATGCAGGCATATGCAAAGACTATTATTGGAATAGAAATGTTTGTGCTCGGATAATACCTGGATGATCATACCTTTCTGAAGTGTTTGATCTCCCTCTCCGGTATGGTCGGTTGGTTTTGGAGTATTTTTGGCAAGCAAATGGTGTTGTCTCCGAATGAAAAAAATCTCAGCAGCAGAGTTGGATTCACGATTGCTTCCAAGTGAGAAAATCCCATCAATGAAGCTATGAACCAAGGACTCTGAGAGAAGAAATCCCTGCAACAGAATAGGGACGCTGAGTGAGGAAAATCGCACAACGGAGGGTTTCGATTGCCCGTAGGTTAATCGAGAGGGAGCCCATAGGCTGGATCTTGCATTGTCGTCTCCGAGTGGGAAAAATTCCATTAGCGGGATGTACAAGCTTTATCCTTTGAGTGGGGAAAATTCCAGCAGCGAAAGAACTGACTCCGAGTGGGGGAAATCCCCGCAGCAAAGTGGCTCTGAGTGGGAAAAACTCCATTAGCGGAGGGTTTCAATTTCGTAAGCTAATCGAGAGGGCCCCGTAGGCTGGAGTTTGTGCTATCTTCGAGTAGGAGAAATCTCATCAGCAGAAGAACTGACTACGAGCGAGGGAAATCACAGCAGCGGAGTGGCTCCAAATTGGAGAAATCCCATCAGTGGAGCTGGGTTCGTAATCGTCTCTGAGTAGGGAAAATCCCATCAAAGGAGCGGCGAACTAGATAGTACTGCAATGGTTAGGGGCTAAAATATAATTTCATTCAATAATTAGAAATAGAATACATGGAATATAAAAGAAATACATGAGGCGTCATGGATGAAAGTACTGTACTGCCTTGTCTATTTTGGAGGTGTAGGATCACTCAATCGCTTTGTATTGGGTGATCATGTGTTACAATTAGGTAGGCAGAGTGTTCGATGTCCCGATCCGAAGGCTGCTTCGGGAGTAAGGATGTATTCTTTGAAAAATTCTTGACAGATGAGTTATTCCAAGTACTTTCAGAGGCCCCAAAGTGGAGGATCTTGTGCCCCTTACTGTCGTGGTATGAGCAGCACTCTTCTACTCCGAGAAGTGTTAGATTATACATAATGTTGAAGATCTTGTTGATGGGGAGCCTGAGCGGAGTGAAGTGCTCCGTCAGGAAGGCTTGGAGCGGACTCGGCGAAAGAACCTGGAGCACCTGTCTTTTAAAGGCGAGTTAATTTTCATTCAATAATTTGAAATAGAATACATGGAGTATAAAGGAAATACAAGAGTCGTCATGAATGAAAGTACTGCCTTGTCTATATTGGAGGTGCGAGATTACTCAATCGCTTTATATTGGGTGATCATATGTTGCAGTTGTATAGGCAGAGTATTTGACTGTCCCGATCCAAAGGCTGCTTCGGGAGCAAGGATGTATTCTTTAAGGAAACCTTGACGGGTGAGTTATTCCAGGTACTTTCAGAGGCCCCAGCAGTGGAGGATCTTGTGATCCTTACTGTCGTGGTAGGAGCAATAACTCTTCTACTCCAGGAAATGTCAGATCGTACCATAATGTTGGAGATCTTGTTGATAGGGAGCCTGAGCGGAGTGAAGTGCTCCATCGGGAAGGCTTCGAGCAGACTCGGTGAAAGAATCTGGAGCACCTGTCTTTTGAAGGCGAGTTGCCCCCCCCCCCCCCCCCCGATTCTGGTCTCTAGCATGGGTAGTGGTGCTACGGCTTCAATTTTCCTCCGTCGCCCCGCCATTTGATAGAATGGTTGGCAAAGCTCTTCATTGCCTCTTCCAGCTAGATGTAAGGTTAAGCTCGGGATAGAACTTCACTTATTCGAAAGATGTTGCGCTTTAGTAAATGCTTATATAGAGGGTGAGAAAGTTGAAATTCACTGATGAATGTGAGCACAACGACATCCTCACCACAGTTGGAGACTTTGGCTAGCTGGCTTTGAAAATAGCCAATATAGGATTTGAGGATATCCCCCTGCCTCATTTTGACGGTGATGATGTGGTGGTTATTCTTCTTGGCCTCTCGGTTAAAGGCGTCTAAGTGAGGAACGCTTTGGTCACATCCTCGAAGTTGTGAAGAGAATGTGACAGCAAAAAGTAGAACCAATCTAAGATCGTATCTTTTAGACTAGACGGAAGGTTAGGCACATGAGTGGATCATTACGAGAGTAAGCCATCATCTTGTCCCGAAAGTGTCGTATGTGTTGAACCGGGTCACTTTTTTCGGTGTAGTAGTTGAAAGTCGAGATTGAAACTCGCACTCTAAGATCTCCTCGAAGAGAGGGGAGTCACAAACTCTGGCATCAGCTTGCTTCTGCCCGCCATTGAGTTGGAGTTTTGCCTCATCGATTCGTCTTTGGATTAACTCATCAAGGGCTTTGATATGAGAAGATTCTTCAAGCCTTCTCCGAAATAGGTGGTAATAAGCTTCTACTTGGAGACGAGGCGAGTTGGACTTGTTGTCGAAGTAGTCTTCATGCAAGGGGAACGTCGGTCTGGGCCGCCTCAGATTTGTGATGGGCCCATCGGTCCAGTCTCCTCGATTTCAGGCTCGTCTTTCAGTTGCGTCTGCATCTGAGGATTCTGAAGGGTGGCGATCTACTCCTAGAGTTGATCGTTGTGACACTTCAATACCTTCTGCTCGTGGTCTGATTGGGCCCATTGGTCCTCCATCTGCTTCTTCATATTGGCAAGCATTTGAAGGATTTGGCCTTTGTACAGCATCACGGCGGGCGCTGGCAGCTGCCCCTTATGATAAGGAGCACGCATCTTCAGTGGTGTGATATAGTTCGGAAGCAGGGGGAGGAACTGTGCCTTTGGCGATGCCCTTTGATGTAGCGTCGTGAAGGGTGACAATCTGCTTTCTTGGGACCATCGATACTATGGAAGAGCCTTTTTGAGGAAATTTTGGGATGGATGGGAGAGGGATCTCGAGTGTGGGGACTCAGATCTCAATGAAAACACCAGTTTGTGATAGATAAAAACTGGCTTACCGTGGATTCGACCTCCCCCCCCCCAAGCTAAGTCAGATGCTCTTTGGGTAGTACCTGTCAAAGAACAGAGAGGAGGAGACACCTTTCAGGTTAGAAGCATTGGTGTGATGCCAGTCTAAGACGCTCAGGCGTAAGAATAAGTAGGTAGAATGAAAGGAAAGGATAGAGTAATGGAAGATATTTGTGCGGTAGAGGAAAGGATGGCGCAGAGGACAACTGCAGGTGTACTGGATGGAAGGACCGCGCAGAGGACAATTGCGGGTATGTTGGTAGGTTGGCAGAGGAGAACTGTCTACCGTGGTGCGAGTGTATCTGTGTGTGCGTGTATTCTGAGAGTTAGGGAAGTGATCCCTCCCCTTCTCCTGAGAGAAGAAAGATCTTATATACCTGAACCAATTGCTGGCGTGAAAGCGGAACTGGTGGAAGGTTGTAAATGTCCAATCAACGCGTGCTAGATTCTTTGAGACGGTCGGCGATCGCTTCCTTGATTTGTTGAGATCACATGCCTTGGTTGCCATGTATAAGTGTCTGCATTGATGTAGGAGGGCGCACATCTTCAACGTGAGAAGGATGGTGTTGCGTAACGGCAGGCGGAGATCTCGGTGGACTGTTGCTGGGAATCTCTGGTATGGAATCGATTTTAGACTGTGAGTGATACGGGGTGATAAGGTCCTTAGAGTGGAGGGTTTCGTTTCAGGATGGATTCAAAGACTTGTAGATGATTCGGCTGAAGCACTTAGTTGCTTGGACATGTGCCATCGTCCTAGTGCAGGTCAAATTTTGACTGTAAACACATAGGGAAGGGATATAATGAGATGATGAGATGAGATTCTTACCATGTGAAGACCTAATGGATTGCTCAAATCAATGATCAGAAGCACTAATCTTGAACTACATATTACGAAATGATTCTAATAAAAATTCTTCCAAACCATTGATCAAGTTATCCCAATTAGGTAATTTCAAAGGCAGCTTAAAAATCATTCACTTTGTGAACAGTAGATATAACTATTGGCCCAAGCAAGAGGATATTGCAGGCTTGTTGAGCGTTTTCCAACAAAATCTGGAAGCACACCTTCCAACCTATTGTTTTGTATTTGAAGGAAATGAAGGTTCCTGCAGTTAAAAAGAGACTAGAGGAACTCGAGCCCTCCCCTTCTTTGATTATACTCGACATAAAACACTTCAAGCAGGGGCAACGACTTTCCTATACCAACAGCCATGTTTAGGCTTAGATCAAGAATATGCAGCATGGAATCATTCATCAAAGCACTCGGTATCAACCCAATCCAGGTAATTACCAGTCAAGGATAAAGATTTGAGATTCAGTAGATTTCCCGGTTCCTCGGGAATCACTCCTGCAGGTTGTTCAAGCTCAGTCCAAGATAGACGATCTTAGTGTTGAGAATAGTTTTTCTAGAAGGAGGAAATGAACTTTGTATTTCGAGTTATTCAATTGGACTTACATATGCACTTCCTTATATAGGCCTTTTGGAGCATCCTCCATGACTCTTCAAACACCAAGCCACATGACTCTTCAAACACCAAACCACATGACTCTTCAAACAAGTTCATGAATTTCTCATGTACATGTATCTCATAAGTGCATGAATACATGAATAACATAATTACTAATGCATGTAACAAGTTTAATAGCTAACATTCTCCTCCCTTAAACTTGTTTCTCCACGAACTTGGACGCCAAGCTTCTTCCTTAATTTTTGAAAGGCATCCGTCTTCAATGCTTTTGTGAAAATGTCGGCAATTTGATCACTCGAACTTTTGTGGTGCAACTCCACCTCCTTCATCTTCACGTGTTCTCTTATGAAGTGAAATCGAGTGTCAATATGCTTTGATCTCTCATGATGAACCGGGTTCTTTGCTAGAACAATGGCCGACTTGTTATCGATGTAGATCTTGGTCGCTTCTTCTTGCTTTAACGTCATTCTCTCTAATAGTCTCCTCAATCATATAGCATGACAAACACAAGCGGCTGCTGCTATATATTCAGCTTCACAGGTTGAAAGAGCAACTATGGATTGCTTCTTCGACGACCAAGTAAATGCAGCATCACCAAGATAGAATACGAACCCAGTTGTACTCCTTCGATCTTCACGACTTCCAGCCCAATCACTATCGCTAAAACCAACCAATTCAAGGTTGTGATTCTGCGAGTAGAACAGTCCATGATCAACCGTTCCTTTAATATAACTAAGAATCCTCCTTGCTGCCTTCAAATGGGAGGTTCTCGGGGTCTCCATAAACCTGCTCACAAGTCCTACTCCAAATAGAATATCAGGACGAGTGCAAGTCAAATACCTTAGACAACCCATGAGACTTTTGAAATAAGTTGGGTTGACTAGCTTCCCTTCACCCTCCTTGGTTAATTTGAGACCAAACTCAACAGGTGTGTCAATTGGGTGGCAGTCTTCAAAGGCAAATTTCTCTAAGATCTCCTTTGCATACTTTGATTGGGAAATAAAAATACCATCTTCACCTTGTTGCATCTCAATGCCTAGAAAATATTTCATTAGGCCTAGATCCGTCATCTCGAACTCCTTTTTCATTGAGAGCTTAAAGTCTTGGATCATAGAGTGACTGCTACCTGTAAACATCAGATCATCTACATACAAGCAAACAAACAATACTTCTCCATGTGAGTTTGCCTTAGCATATAAAGAATGCTCATCAGGGCACCTCATAAATCCTTGTTGCATGAAGTAATTATCAATCCTTGAATTCCATGTTCTTGGTCCTTGCTTTAGCCCATAGAGAGCCTTCTTCAGCTTGTACACCTTCTTTTCTTACCCTTTAATAATGAATCCTGGTGGCTGTTCAACATAAACTTCTTCTTCAAGTTTCCCATTTAGGAATGCCGACTTCACGTCCATTTGATGCATTTTCCACCGTCGTTGGGCCGCAAGTGAGATCAACAACCTCACCGTTTCTAGCCTTGCTACTGGGTCAAAGACCTCTTCATAGTCGATGCTGTAACGCCCCAATCCCGCAGGTACGGGGACGTTATGGCGACGTACATACGCGAGGTGAATACACGCTCACGCGTACGTTAAGCCTCAATACAGTACATTACCTCCATATAGATATGAGGTCCAGCATGAAAGTAGTACAAGAATACCTGCAGAAAGAGGTCAGCGATCATAACAGATATGAAACAAGGATAAATAAGATAACAGAACTAAACACTAAAATACCTATGAATAGTCCTGATGCGGACTCTCCCATGTGACTCCAAGGCACTCTCTGAAGCTATGGTAACTCGGATCTCCAATCTCGGCATGCAAACCCAGGGTCGTCAGAAAGCGACCTAGTGAGTGGTAAAATGAAGAAGGCAGGAATATACTATAATAATACAAGCACGATAATAAGATATAAGATATGATGTGGTAACAGTAATAAGCAGTAGACAAATATAAATATGTAATCATCGGGTCATGTCTCTAATCGTGTCCAGGTTATATCATAAATAATATTGTCTAGTGGTGACGTCAGAGATATGAATGTGCTAGTGGTGACGTGACCGAAGTGAACATGCAGGTAGGCATATGCAATATGAACATGCAGGTGGGCCTATGCACTGTAATCACTATACGGTGTGGTGTATATACAGTAATAATGTCTGCTATACAGAAAGCATCATATATACAATACAGAACATGCGTCGTATGCCATGCAATATAGAACATGCGTCATATGCCATCACAGACAATATAACTGCCAGGTAAAGTAACAAGTATACAGGTAACATGATATCGGATAAAGTAGCATGAACAATAACAAGATAGCATACCGGTACCAAGCATGTCATGTGATTTATACAATAGTAGAAATCAGTACCACCTGATATTACAATCACTCTCTTCCAGTGTCCCATACCACTGGCAGTTCATACTGGAGCCCGCACTCCAGTCGAACCTATCCGGACATGGCCTACGGGTACCATTATCCAAACGAGAGAGTGACCAAATAACAAGTGTTTCCGACATCCACTATTGTGTATACTGTTTAATTATGTTAATTGGAAACCCGTGGTCGAGGAGTTCTTATCGGGTGGATGTATCCCGTGCATACCCGGGATCACGGCCTTAAACAAGCCCCTGGCTGCCAGGACCAGGGCCCTCCGCTAAGAGGGGAGCATGAATCAAGTAACAAGAGCTCATGGAGCAATTGGTAGGCAGCCCTCCTACCGTCCCCTGCAGTGGGAAAACAATATGGATCCAGTACATCACCCGATAAGATCTAGTCAACCGTCAAGTCTCCCCCATACCCAAGTTATCATTATGATCTGATATGTCAAGTATACGATGTAACAAGAACAGATACAGTACATGATACGGGTAACATGATAACTGGACCTGAGCTCTGTTGATAGCATAAAACAATATAACAGGAAACGAGAACAATATAACGGGAACAATATAACGGAAACAATATAACGGGAAACGAGAACAATAGATGTGGGATTCCACATATCGCATATCAACAGCTCTCATGTCCAGTAACGGAAATATCCGTATCAGTAACCGGAAACAATCATATAACATGGATACAAGAACATGGAACAATAATCTGGGTATTATGCACGGTGAGTCATATGATAATAAGTGAGAAACAATACATGCATGTACACTCGTGTGGTGAGCATATGTAACAGTGATGTGTGAACATGAAATAACAGTGTATCGAGCATCCCTGTAACGATAATAACAATAATATGAAATGCGACATGCCGTGCATTGGTATATCTGTGTACCAGTGGAAGATATATGTGTAGCAAGAATCCGTGTCATATATATATATGATAGTGGTAATAATAGTGGTCAGTGTATCATACCATATCCAGTGAACTACAGTATCCGTGTAAGGATGATATCTGTGCATGCACTAACGGTGTCTAGCAGTCATGTCTAGTGACAGTGTAGTGTCATTAAGTACCGTGGGTCAGTATACATGTGACGATAGTTATCTAACTGTGAGCTACTAGAGGAAGTAATAGTATCCACTAATATGGTGACCTAGTGGTCCGTGGGTCAGTGGCGGTATATGCATGATATCTGTGTCCGAGTTGTCTATGTTTGTATGTCTTATTACTATGATTACCTCATATTAAATCAGGAAATACCTAACAATCTTCTAGGTTATTCCTAATTCAATGACCGTCCAATCATGACCAGTGAATAATGAATAATTACCGTCTTTTATCCATAATCACGATATATCAGAAATGTCATTAATCATGATAAAATATAATTTATAAAAGAAAAACACTCACAAACTGGTCATGAGCAGGTAGCTCTCTTTCCCACGATCGCAACGGATCCAGAATCGTCCGAATCGGAGTCCGGATGCTCCCGATATCGCCCGAATACTAAATCATACAATAAGAGTGAAATATGTAAATAATAATATTTAAAATGCAATACAGAAAAGTGACAGGGGGTTTTCTGCAAATATACCTTTACTGGGTTTGGATGCTGGTATGGATGGCAAACGGGTTGGGTTTAGATCCAATAACCCATACCTAAAACTTAACTTAATGGGTATTGGGTTAACGGGTGTTTAACCTAATGGGTTTGGGTTTCATATATATATCCAAATGAGTTATTGGGTTTGGGTAAAATACTTTTGCTTATAGCCCTTCACGACCAATCTGGCCTTATGTCGCTCTACCACACCTTTGGCATCTCTCTTTGTCTTGTATACCCATTTAACACCAATGGGTTTTGAATCTTGTGGAAGTGATGTGAGCTCCCACGTATCATTTTTCTTGATGGAGTGAATCTCCTCCTCCATAGCTTTCCTCCATTTTGCCTCCTTATTGGCCTCCTCAAATGTCATAGGATCAAAGCCTGCAAAAAGACAAAATTGTTGAACTCCTCCTCGTTCTCCCAATCAATGGGCTCAACTGGTTGAGTGGAGTCATAAATCTCTTGAACTCTCCTTGTCTTGCGTACAGGACTGGTAGAACCATCATGGTCTGAATCTTCATTTAAGGTAGTGGATGGTGACTCTCTCTTCTCCTCCTCACCATCAAGAGGAATGAGAATCCCCATGTCAATTGTCTTCCACTCCCAGCTTTGATCTTCATCAAATTTCACATCTCTTGACATCACAATCTTGCAAGTGACGGGGTTATATAGCTTGTATCCGCTGCAGTTCTCACCATAGCCCAAGAATATGCATCTTTGGCTTTTATCTTCAAGCTTCGTGCGCTTCTCCTCCTGAATCTTAGCATAAGCAACACTTCCAAAGATTCGAAGATGATCGACCTTTGGCTTTCGAGAACTCCATGCTTCCTCTGGCGTCATGTCTTCAAGTCTCTTCGTTGGAAACCTGTTCAACAAATAAACAGAACAAGCCACAGCATCTCCCCAAAATTCCTTTGGGATATTTTTCTCCTTCAGCATACACCGGACCATGTTGAGAATTGTTCTATTCTTCCTCTCTGAGACACCATTTTGTTGTGGTGTTTGCGACATAGTGAGTTGATGTTGGATGCCATGTTCCCTGCAGAAATTCTCAAACTCCTGCGACATATACTCGCCTCCACGATCAGTTCTCAAACACTTAAGCAGACATCCACTTTGTTTTTCAACAAAGCTCTTGAATTCTTTAAATTTTGAGAAGACTTCTCTTTTCTCTTTTAGCATATACACCCAAGTCTTGCCACTAAAATCATCAGTAAAGGTTAGAAAATACCTATTACCACCAATAGACTCGGGCTTGATGGGTCCACATACGTCTGAATGCACCAATTGTAGACGCTTAGATGCTCTTTTGACATCATACTTCTTGAATGACTCCCTTTGTTGCTTTCCCACAATGCAAACATCACAAAGGTTGTTAGGAGCATCAATCTTTGGCAATCCCACCACCATTTTCTTCTTCTCCATTAGCTTCAATGCCTCAAAATTGAGATGTCCATAGCGAAGATGCCACAGATTGCTGTGATCTTGAGTCGTTGCCTTCATGCACCTCGACTCCACAATTGAGAGCTTCAACGGGAACATCCTGTTCTTTGTCATCTTCACATGTGTAATCAGCCTGTTATTCTTATCCAACAAGCTAAGAGCTAGATCGCTTGTAACGCCCCGATCCTAAAGATACGGAGTCGTTATGGCGACGTATATACGCGAGGATAATACCCCACGCATATACGCTAAGCCTAAGTTAACCTGAACAAGTTATAATCTAAACCAGATCACTGCAATGATACATATAAGACTACACATGGTAACATATGAATAATGACAAGAATAAGGCAGTTGAAAGCGATAAAAGATAGAGTCATGAAATAACTGGAATAAGAACTGATCTGATATAACGAGAAACAGGGAATAATACGAAAGCTAGAAAGATAAATGTACCAGAAGAGAATAGGAAGAAGCTCCAGCTATTCGCAAAGCGTACCGTCTCATCGAATACCTGCACATTAGAAACAATCGTCCAATATCTGGACGTGCAAATCCAGGGTCGTCAGAACGCGACCATAATGAGTGTGTGTGTAAAGGGGAACAGCTCGTGCAGAAGAAACAATGTGCATAATTAGTAATAAGAGCAACTGAAGATAGAAGAGACCATATAACAGATAAATAAAAGAACTGTAATAAACATAATAACAACACGAATAAAGATAGGCAACAACTGATCAATAGTAAGCAAGCAACTACTGTCACAATAGGTAACCTATCACATGTCACTAGGCTGGTATACAATCCGGTCATGGTTATAATTATATGTCTATCACAGTGATATAAATGTACAGTCAGGTGATAAATATCAGTCACAATTCATTAACAGTTCATTATCATTTATTATGTCAGCGAACACCAATTGCCACTTGTAATAGACGCATCCCATACTACGCCTACTACACGTGTCAATCAGGGTCCTAAGTTATTGAAACTGATTGGTTGGAGACATTATCCATGTTTTAGGTGGGTCCCGTACATACCCGGGACCACGGCCTCAGTTTCCTGGCGCTGAACCAGGCCGTACCGCTAGGTACTCAGTAACAGTAACAGTAACAGTAATCTCACTGTGAAAACAGTGGAACAGTAAACAGTACAGATGGGATGCCAGTCATCCCCCAGGAACCCTGCAGTGGAACCCTCAGTCGGCTGCGCAACCTGTATCCTAGGTCCACCCAAAATACAGACGCTGTCTCCTCCATCAATTTCCCCAATCCCAGTGTAAGTTGTCCATTTACATTATTATTTATTCAGTTCAATTAAATCAGTCAATGTCCATATTATCTAAAACATTGGGACGATACAGTGACAGTAACAATAACAGTACAGTAACAGTCAATCAGTAATCGTATACACGGTGAACAATATCAGTAACAGTAACAGTAGCCGTGTATACGATGAACAATAGAACTGTACCGTGATTACGGTCAATGATTCTTTCCCAGTAACTCTCAATAACATGAACAAAAAACAGTGACAGTCTAGACACTTATCCTCAAGTCACCAATAATAGAGATCAAATAGTAAAAGCTAATAAACTCTGAATATATATAATATCACCGACTTCGCTAAATTCACTCTCACAATAATTTTATCCATATCACTGAGTAACCCAGTCTCTAACATCATAACAAGTTCTCATCAATACCAGAATGAATCATCACTTAAATCATCACCAATAAATGAATAACAAGTCAACACATACTGAATCATATCAAGGTAAGGGAATCATCCTCAAATAACTTATGGTCTAAACTATCTACTCTTGGTACTCAACCTCATCCATATATCATCTAACAGATTCCAAGTGTCAACAACGTCAATCTCATCTCAATACCAGTCAGGCTCCAAAAAGGAATATAGATTCTGGATAACCTCTAACTCAAGATCAATCTAAATCACAACTCAACTAATCCAATCATATCTGATATGTCCTCAAATACTCAACTAATAAAGTCAGGTCTAATTACTGATCATCATTCTATGTAAATAATATAAGTCCAGATCAATCCCAAGTTATGACAACCAACTCATATTCCCATAGTTACATGATCGTCAAGTATCAATATACATCAAAGAATCTGATATAATAATTATCATTCCAAGATATATCCAAAATCAAGCTCAGCTCTCTCACTCTAACAATTTAATCTGATTTCCAAATCCTCAAGGGTTCACACTTCTATTAAGATCAAACATGATATCCAATACTCGGTATCACAACATATTCATGCCTCCAAGTTCTATCATGATAAGTCAAGTCATTCCATTCAATATCTATCCCTCGATATCATATACATCTATCAATAACCAATACGTAATCCAACATAAGATCAATCTAGTATACAGTCCAAGTTCCTTTACATTTAGTTCCAGTCCGAAATAGTAATCATCTATTCATGAAATGATATAATTCTGATATCTCAATGTCCAATACAAGATCCATACATATATCTGATGCTCAACTATGTACTTAATTTATCCATTCAAGAGATCGAGTCAAGTCACAGTCTAAAGGTATATAAAACTAGGCCTAAGCCAACAGAGACAATCTACTAACACATGGAATACCGCTAATACAAGCAAATGTCAACTACATGAATAAAGTGGACAATCATATATGTCTCATGAACTGGTACAAGCAATCAAACTAGTAAAGTATAACGAAAAGTCACATAAAATGATAAAGGCAACATGTAAAGCATATCATTAACGATAAATACACAAGAACGAACACTCACATGAAATGACGAGGTTTCGGAACCGAATCTCCGTCTGGTCTTCACTGCATGAACTGGCACTGATCTACGGATCATCCTATGCATCGGTCTTCAAATCTCCTGTGTGTCGGGTCCACAACGACATAATTCGGATCGGGTCCGGGTCTCCTGCAACTGGTCTGGATCTCACAAAATAAATCCGAAATGCCGTGGCACGCAACCAACACATACAAATAATTATAAATACATGCTAAACACCCACACGTGCATACGAACATATACGCGTACACGTATATAAACAAGCATGCACATACATACATACCCATAAATAAATATACCTATACATTAATTACTAAACTATACATATAAATATTTAAAGAATAAATTCATGCATTCATATACATCATGCATACACATGCATGCATCCAAACTTGCAAAGGCACTCACGCACACATACGCAAACACACATTTATTTAAAGTTCTCAATTATTACAAGATTGCCCCCTATACAATAAAATGTAAAACTAACCTCGAGCCGATTTGCGGCGCACCGACGGAGGCGTACGGGGTCGCGGAGGGTGTCGTTGGATAGAGCAACTCGCCGTCTTGATGCCATATCCTCTTTCCAACAATTGTCCAATACTCAATAAATTACTTTTTATAGTAGGGACATAATAGACATTAGAGATGCAAAGCTCCCTATCATTTTGAAGTTTAAAGACAACATCGACATTTGAAAAGATCACCAAATGTGATGTAGCCTTGATGACCTTCATCGAGCCTTGTGAAGAACTCCTTTCTTCCACTCATGTGATTTGAGGCTCCCGTGTCTATGAACCATGTGACCGTTTGAGGTGGCTCAATTTCATTATAGGACATGAGCAACACTTGTCCTTCACTTAGCTCCACATGATTAGCCTTTTCTCCACCATCATTGTCAGAATTATACCAACAATCATAGGAGAAATGGCCACATTTCTTACAAACATAGCACTGGATATGAGATTTATCATACCTTCCTTTCCGGCCACGACCTTGACCGCGGCCTCGGCCACGAGTTTCATGGCTTCCACGACCATTCCCTTCACTTTCATTACCATGGGTGCTGCTTTGTTCGTTGAAGTGGTTACCACGACCACCTTGTCCTTTGCCACCACGTCCACCTCTTCCTCGATGGTAGCCTCCTCTTGAAGATCCATCCTTCTTTTGGGAAACGTTGGCTTGAAGCGCTTGCTCCATAGTCTTTCCTTCTTCTTTCTTCTTTCGCAAGCCTCTTTCTTCATAAACTTGTAGAGAGCCTTGGAGCTCTTCCAGTGACATATCCTCAAGTTCATTTGATTCTTCAATCGCCACAGCGATATAATCAAATCTTGAGTGTAGAGATCTCATGATCTTCTCCACAACACGTACGTCCTCAATCTTCTCACCATGTCGCCTCATCTCATGCACAATAGAATTTACTCGGTGAAAGTAATCACCAATGGATTCTGACCCTTCTTGTTGTAGGGCCTCAAAATCTGCTCGCAAAGATTGCAAGCGAATTTTCTTCACTCTTTCTACGCCATCAAAGGCTTTCTTCAAGATCTCCCAAGCTTCCTTAGAAGTTTTTGCAGAGGCGATCAACTCGAACGTGGCGTCATCTACTCCTTGGTAGATTGTGAACAACGCCTTCTTCTCCTTCTTCATCTCATCCTCCTTGGCTCCATTTACCACCGTGTTCCATGCTCCCATGGATCCCAACAAGGCCTCCATTTGGATACTCCATTTACCATAATTGGTTTTAGTTAAGAGGGGCACTTGGGTATGGATAGAACTAGAAGAAGCCATAGGTATCTTGGCTCTGATACCAATTTTGTTGAGAATAGTTTTTCTAGAAGGAGGAAATGAACTTTGTATTTCGAGTTATTCAATTGGACTTACATATGCACTTCCTTATATAGGCCTTTTGGAACATCCTCCATGACTCTTCAAACACCAAACCACATGACTCTTCAAACAAGTTCATGAATTTCTCATGTACATGTATCTCATAAGTGCATGAATACATGAATAACATAATTACTAATGCATGTAATAAGTTTAATAGCTAACACTTAGTGAGGTTGCCTAATGAAGTTGCGAGAGATCTCACCCTGTAGGGACAATCTGACCAGACAAATGGCAGCGACTCGCTCCCGGTAATGGCTACAATGCACACCAATCCAGCTGCAGAATGAGGTGGTGGTAGTTCAGTTGGAGGGCAGAATGTGGTTTGGGTTAGTGACATGAGCTTTGAAGGTCAACAGCGATTCAAGGTCGGTGAGGTTGTTGTGCAGCGTGGACGTGATTAGCTGGGATAAGAGGAGGTGAACGCTAACAATTGGATGAGGAAAAGAAAGGGAGGAAGCTCCATGCAAATGATAGGGGCAGAGAAATTTAAGTGAAGGGCATGCATGAGCTAGCTAACTCTCCTAGAGGATATATATATAGTCTATTTAATGCACAACCAGGAAAGTTTTTTGGAGTTCAAGAGAGGAAAGTAGAGTGAAGAAAAGAACCCAAGAATTAAGAATGACAGACATTTCATTACTCAGAACAAAATAACCACTTAGAATAGAGAAACTGGTTAAATTTTGTCGAAAATTGCAAAATGATATGGAGATATATTTTTCATTGTGTGATTTCACCAATTGTATATGTATCTCCAGGTATTCTTTTACCAAATTCCTCCAACAAGAAGAGCTCTTCTAATTCTAGGACTTTTTCTAGAACATTTTTGTCTTAAATATCATTCAAAAAAATTTCTAATTACCTAGTATTCCACCAATTAATGATCCAATGTTCATGACCAGATTAAATGCCAGCCACCAAGGACCGGGTTAATTGACCAAAGTTTAATGACTTGATGATGACTACTGTTTATGACCATTCCCCTTAAATATTGATCTGATGCTAACTTCTTATTAAGTATTGTTAATGTTAATCACTGCGCTTTCTTATTTTCTGTTCTCTGCAAATATGAAAAAAGTGTGAGAAAACTGGGGGAAAAAAAAACAAAGAAAATATGAAAAAAAGATGTGTGTAACTATTGAAGAAGCCTGGGCTCACCAATAAAAGAGTGAGATTGGTTAAGAAAAACACCAAATTCACGTTAAGTCTTCTGTATGAATAATAAATTTTAAAAATTAGTATAAATTCAGATCCCATGGAATTCACATTCATCCTCCCTCCATCTACCACTCCTTTGTCATAATGGTCTTGGTGTTAATTCAAAATTAGGTACATTGAAGAAAAGAAAACGTATATTATCAAGATTTGGCAGCAAACTTATTTTATTGGATTCATCAAAAATTATCAAACCTATATATTGATTGCTCTCTCTCTCTCTCTCTCTCTCTCTCTCTCTCTCTCTCTCTCTCTCTCTCTCTCTCTCTCTCTCTATTAATTTTCATTTTTGTTGCTTGCTCAGAAATTTACTAGATGAATATAAGTATTTTCAACCAACAGCCAATGGTAGCCAGCTTGTTTTGGAGGCAAACAACTTTAGTTGGCTGACTCCCCTACTTCTCTCCAAAATTTCGTTGCAAAGCAGTTGATAAAGAAAAATAGAAGAAAAACAGAAAATAATGCGAACAGGGAAAAAAAAAACATTAAATATTATTTTTTCAATGGTCAAAAGTTGAAGAAATGCTTGAATGCATGCAGAAGTATTATTAACAGCTTCACTTTAAGATACCATATAAGAAATAGAGAGTAACAAAGTTTGGATAAGAGAGGAATAGAAATAGGAAATCTGACATTTATTTTATCATAGGCCACACAACTTCACTTTAAGATAACATCCAGAGTTTGTATAATAGACAGGTTGCTAGTTTGGAGACGAGTTCTACTTGAAGAACTCGCTAATTTGGCGAATTTGACAAATATTCCACTTTTATCTTGTGCAATCTTGCAGCAACACTAGTCATTGGAATTCTTTCCTTCGGAGAGTAATTTGAGCACAACAGGCCCAATTCAATGATAGACTTCAAGCAATGCAATGTCGTGAGATCAAGTAATGCTCCATCATTGCAAGAAAGATCATTTTGGAGATTGCAGTCTATAACATCTAGTATTGCGTTTGAGTGTGCCTTCCACACCCATTCCCTCAAGTTTGAGTTTTCATCAAACATGGCATCAACTGGCTTCCTTCTAGTAAAAGTCTCTAACAATACAATTCCGAAGCTATAGACATCACCCATTCTCGATACTGCTCCTGTACTCGCATATTCTGTTGCATACACAACAACAAATTAATCAATTGTATGAAGGAAAGATAATATCACCATATCATAGTTAATACAGTCGATTATCTCATCATCAATTATCCAAGCTTTGCTTTTTCTAGAATTAGGTTACTCTTGAATCGGTACTTTAAGTTGCATGTGAAGGCTACTTACAAAGAAGTCTTAGTAAGTGGTACTATTTATGACTTTTTATTTAAGTTGACATCAATTCTTTTTGCGGTGTTATTAAACTGGGATTCTTGGGTGGGACTGAAACATTTATGAGAGTTTATTTTGAGAGTGTTATTAGATTGAGATATTTTGTGGGATTTTATTTTGGGGTGTTATTTGTCATTGGGATCAAGATTGAGACTGTACTTTTAAAAGTCTCACTTTTTTTTTTTTTTTTTTTTGGAGAATGTAAATTTTATTTATCGAAACTGAATGTAAGCCAAACCGGCTATACAGTATAACCCACCCTAACCGCCAATACCTGGCTCACTATCCCATTACAATGTATACCCATAACCCAAATCAATGTCCTATTAGTCGACTATACATTAGATCAGTCGACTAATAATGTAGTCGACTAACCCCCATTACAAGTCGACTTGAAGGTTGATCTGGATGTAGCTTCGTTCTCTGTTTCTGCGCCAGTCGACTAAGTCAGAGAAATTAGTCGACTATACCTGCACCAAGTCGACTAGGTCAGAAAGCCTAGTCGACTATACCGGCACCAAGTCGACTAACCACAAAGTTAAGTCGACTGAAAAATTGATCTGTAAGTATCCGTCTTCTCTGTTGCCTCTGTTGCCACAGGAGTCGACTATGCCAAAAAGGCTAGTCGACTATACTTGAATGTAGTCGACTAGAAATACCTACTAGTCGACTAATTCTGCTGGCAGCTCATGGTTTCTGTCTTAAATCCCAGATCTCTCAGAACTCCACAGTGGCGTTTGGATCCAAATTGAATACAGTCCTATAAATGTGCAGCTTGATCTTGAAGACGGTAGAAACCACCTCCTGAGTCTGGCCTTCAAAAATTTTCCTATTGCGGGCATTCCAAACATGATAAACAGTACAAGCAAGGGCCACCTTTTTAGCTTTTGTTTTGCCACTGGAACCCTTCGCCTCCTTCTTTAACCACTTAAGAGCACTAGAGATAGTCGACATCCCCCGAGAGATACCCAGCCAGTCTCTAATGCATCTCCAAACCATAGCAGAGAAGGAACATTGAAAGAATAGATGATCAGCCGATTCCTTATTACCAAAACAGAGTGCACACGATTCCTCAACCTGAAGAAATTTCAATCTATCTTTTGTAGGAAGCCTCTTCCGCGCCGCAAGCCAAAGAGTAAAAGCATGTTTTGGTGTGACATACGAATTCCAAACTGAGCTTGGCCAAGGTAGCCTGGAACCCTTATATCGAAAAACTCATATCCGAGCGATATACACATCCGCTCACCTACCACCCAAGAGGATAACCTCACTTTTTGTTCCACTGTGTGGTGGGATAAAACTGTCATGTCCCCCCCATCTTCTTACCCTTCAAACCCACTCTCTCTCTCTCTCTCTCTCTCGATCTCGATCTCGATCTCCTCCTCTCTCCACCTCCAGTGCATCGACGGCGGTTGGAGGCCACCAACAACACAAGCAAGGGCCTATCGCCGGCAGCAGCAGGGAGCCGCCACTGCCGGCTGCAGCGGGTTGGACTAAGAAAGGCATTATTTGAATTAGATATGGAGTTTGATTTTGGATTTTTGAATTGGACCAAGAAAGGCACTTTTTATTTTGGATTGATATGGAATTTGAATTCGATATTTGCTTGATTGCCGTTTTTTGATTTTTCATGGGTTTGTATTCTTCGATTTGCTAGTGACTTGTAAATTGATGGCATCCACTGTTTAGTAAATAAAGTTGACGAGTTTGAATTTCAACATGTCTCTAATTAATAGGCGAACTCTAGTGTAATATCACTAATTAGTAATATTGTATTTTAATTTTCTAAATATTCATTTTTGCTATAAATTTTATATTAATTATTTGTCATTATTAATTTACTTGGTTTATGGTTATTATCATATTAAATATACTAATTGTTTTAAAATATTAAATGTAAATTTAACTTTATTTATTATTAGTATTATTACTATTACCATAATTATTGTTGTTTGTATTTCTCAGTAAGGGATGTTATTATTATTACTTCATTATGATTATTATTATTTATTATAAATTTTATTAGATTTATTATTATTAATATTGTTAATATTATTTTCGTTATTATTAGTGTTATTGTTATCGTTATAAATATTATTATTGTTGTTGTTGTTGTTAATTACTACTAGTAATGTTGTTCTTATTATTATTAATTATTATTATGTCATGTATTAATATAGTTGTTGTTGTTATTAATATCATTATTATTTATTATTAGTAGTAGTAGTATTATTACTATTCATTTCCTTGATTCCCTATCCCCTTAGCCCATTGGGAATTTAACCCATACCCATTATCCTATTATCCTTATCCTATACCCAATAACCCAATCCCCATAATCTTATCTAAATTCTAATCTTAACTACCTAATCCAAATCCTACCTACTTTAATCCTTAACCCAACCCATATCTATCTTATTTTCTTCATATTCTCTTCCTTTTGCAGCCGCTCCCCACAGCAAGACCGAGACTTCTCCCAACTGCAGCCAACCGAGCCCCACATCCAACCCTCCACCAAGAGCCTGAGTACCTCCTTGGTGGAGATCTCCATGGCCGAGATCTCCATGTCGTACCCAACACCCCACCACGCTTCCTTCCCTCCTTCTCCGACGAGAGTCGCGGCTCACGCACCCGCACCATGACCGCCCCTTGCCACGCAGCAGCACCCCCCTGCCGACCCATGCAACTCCCATCCCCTTCCCTTGGCCGGGCTAACCTACCACCGAGCCCCATCATGCCCAGGCCATGTAGCATACACCCCTTCATCTGACAGCCCATCATCAATACCCACTTGATCCTCCTCTGTCGGTGAACTCCGCAGTGTCCTCCGGCAGCTCGCGACCTCCCCGGAGCCATCCTTTCCCTCCTGTATCACCGGCATCCTCCATTGGAGCTCTGCCGTCGACGGCCAGCCACCCATGCGTGAGTCCCCCTTTAACTCTCTATATTTGATGTATTAATATTATGTGTATGTGATAATGTGTGTGCGTGTGAGAGAGTGTTTGAGTGTATGTGCATGCATGAGTTTTAATTACAGTGTGTGTATGTGTTTATAAATGTGTGTGTTGTGTAAAATTATGTGTGTGTGTACTAATAAATGTGTTTGCATGCATGGGCGTGTGTTCTGTGCGTGAGTGATGTGTGTGTATTTAAATTGAGTGTGTATATATATATATATGTGTGTGTGTGTGTTTCTATGTATAATTACGTGAGTGTATTTATATGTGTGGTGTGTGTATGTGTACGGGTATATGTTCGTGTGAATTCATATGTTCAGTTGCGTCTACAGCGTTACGGCCCCATTTAGTGAGACCCAGCCCAATCTGGATCCGTGCTCATTGTGAACCCGATACACTGGCGATTCGAAGACTGATCTATGGGAAGATCCAGAGGTTCATACTAGTTTATGCAATAAAGACCAGACGGCGATTCGAATCCAAAACTGCGTCATTTCATGTGAGTGTTTGTTTATTGGTCTATTTCAACTTCAGCATTTTATCTTATTGTTTCATGCGAGTATACATATTATCCTACATTATTTTGTTAATACTGGCAACTATTGTTATACATGATGCTCTGATATTATTTTATTTATATATTGTTACCCTGTTACCAACACTGTTATCATCTTGTTCTGGTATTATAGGCTCAGGAGTAATAGTCATGATTTTCCTTACTAGTAATAACTAGATGAGGATTTAATTGTAAACTTGAGGATTAAATAATGATATGTTGCTTCATTGATAGATTAGGTCAGTGGACTATATTAGGGTGAGGTTGGATTTGATGATGGAGAATGAAATTGATATATTGTTCATGTGTATACACACACACATATGCAGAGTTAGTATCTGAGTACTGAGATATCAATGACTCACTTTATCGATTGGTAATATTATTTGATTTATTAGATCTGTTGATACTTGAATATATAGTGGATTCAATACTCTGTTAATGAAATATTCTTGTCCTATCATTTCATGTGTAAATTGTTTACCATTTAGGATTCAGTATTGTTTGTGGTACGCCTTTGACTGTGACTTGACTAGATATAGTAATTAGCCTAGTTCGTGTTTGTGAATAGTGATATATTTTGTATGAAGTATTTATGAGACAATTATTTGGTGATTATTTAGAATCTTTTTTGGATATTGTGGATTGATAGAATAGAATGCTACTTTACTAGAAGGCTGATTCTTTCTTGATGTTTGGATCTATGTATGGACTTAGTTAGAGTTGGAGTTGACTTGAGATTTATACTCTTTACATTGGATTTGATCAGTGGACTCGATCGTAGTGGACCTGATCTTGGGTTGAGAGTAGGTGTAGATTGGGTTGATCTGACCTGGTGCATATATATACATAATTGATTAGTTATTTGGATCTTTGGATATTGTGATTGAGCTTAATAGAAATGAGAGTGTGTGTGATGATCTTGATTGATGATCTTACTGTTATTCGATAGTGAGGAGATGATTAGATGTAGCTGACTGCTTATGTGAGACTTTGATATATTTGTAACTAGAAGATGAATATGTTGATAATATAAAGGACTAAAGTAGATCGACAGGAATGAAATAACTGGTTATTGATTTATTAAGATGATAGTTTACCGTATCAGATACTTTGACATGAAGTGATACTTGATGTTCTTGATAATTGTATTGAGACTACAGGTTGATAGATAGTTACTACTGTATCTTAATACGGATGGATGAGATGTTGATCAGATCTAGATGAGACTGTCTATTGAGCAATATCTGGAATTGTTATTGTATTAATTCATGTTACTGAAAATTACTAAAAAATATTGTCAGATCGTAACACATACATTATTTTATTGTTCTACCATTTATACGGTGATATTGTTCTTATTGTTATTGTTGATCATTGATATTGTTACTGCCACCGTATCGTTTCAGTAATCAAAATAACATAGATATTGATTGAACTAAATAATAATGTAATCGAACAATTTATACTGGGATTGGAGAAATTGATGGAGAAGACAACGTCTATATTTTGGGTGGATCTAAGATACAGGTTGCGCAGCCAAGATACGGTTCCACTGCAGGGTTCCGGGGCATAAGTTACGTTCCTTATTGTTTTTATTGTTATTGTTATTGACTACCTAGCGGTAACACCTAGTTCAACGCCAGCTGATTGGGTCTTGACTCTGGGTATATACGGAACCCACATAAAGTATGGACAATGTCTCTTCTATCATTTCAATAACTTAGGATTTCGATTGATACATGTGGTAAACGTAGTATGGGATGCGTCTACTGCATGTGACAATTGGTGTTCCCTAACATAATAAATAATAACAAACTTTTATAATGTACTGAGACTGATTGTATTAACTCGATACATGTATACTTTGTTGGACACCTGATTGTACACTGAACTTTAGCACTGACTGACTCTATCCACTTGATATGTATAGACTGTGATAGACACCTAATTTTATCATTTGGCTTTAGAGTAGTTTGTTATCATCATTATTTATTCATATGCTTATAGTATTCTTCATGCTTGACTGTTTTATTATTATATTGTATTTCATCACATCATATGCATGTGCATATTTTCCTTTATTTTACACACTCATTGGGTCGCTTTCTGACGACCTGAATTACACATCTAAATATTAGATGTTTTATTTCATTGATCAGGTGTTCGATGAGACGGGACATGTTGCGAGGAGTTGGAGTTTCTCTTTACCATTTTGGTATTCTTACCTTCCTTTTTATTCATGTCTCTAAAGTCTCTTTGATTCCATATATATCAGATTCATCGTTATTTCATTTTCGTATTTATTGATATCATGTGTGGATATTTATATGTGTGTATTATAGTGATATTGATTCATTATAGATTTTTTATATAGCTTGTTCAGATTACTTTAGGCTTAGCGTGTATACATGGGGTATTCTTCTCGCGTATATACGTCGTTGACTCTCGTCGCGACTCCGTTTTCACGTATTTTGAGAAGCGGGGCGTGACATCTAGTCTCAAATCTGAGCATACTCAATTCTTCTTAATTAATCACAATTGTGCGTTGATAATAGTATATGGATTATTGTCGATTAGTTCATTCTGTGAGCCACTAATCACCAAATCAAGCAATTATAGGTGTATATATGGATTTGAAATGAATGTGGAGTTATGTACGTGTTATAGTTATGAATATATGGATTTAAAATATAAACATTAGATAGTTAATTAAAATAGAATAATAAGTTTAAAGGAATATAAAATTGGTTAATAATAATAATCAATATGACATGATTTGTCCCAATTAAATCTCAAATTTGTCTCGGAATCCCACAATTCCAGATAATTTCTCTCAGTCCTAGTCTCAATCCTAGAAATGTTCCAGAAATTGTCTTAGTGAGACAAATGTCCTAATCCCACCTAAGAATCCCAACTGAATAACACCCCTTTGTGACTTTATACTAATTTATCATCTATTTAATCAAGTTTGATTATTTTATTAATTTCTGCTTTTAGTTATTCTTTGCTCTAGAATTGATTTAGAAAACAAACACTAGAAAATTTTCATTTAGAAGAATCAAGAACCACTTTTCAGACACCACGTGCTTAAATGTCCACTAAAATTGATAATATAAAAGAACTACAAATAAAATCAATAAAAAAACAAAAATTAAACTTTAATTTGGTACATATCTTAGGCAAACTTTTCAACTCTAAACAAATTTTATAAAACATAAATAAATTTATTGAGTAATCATTTTCAGAAATTAAATCTATTTTTTTAATATTCCTTTAAACTTTCATGGTTTTCTCATAAAACTCTCTCAACATAGAATCCCAAATAACTACATTGAAGTGTCCCTAAAATTCCAATAAATCATCTTCTATTAAATAACCATAGAAAACTTCAAATGACTAACCCCCTTTCAAGTGCAACCCACATGACTACCTCGTGACAGCTATTTAACGGAAGATGTTTTATTGTGAATTCATAGGATTCTTTAAAAAAAAATTATTTGGGATTTTATAAATCAATGAGTTTTCGAGGAAATCCATAAAAGTTTAAGGGGATATTAAAAAAAATTTAGCCAGAAAATAATTATATTCGAATTCAACTAAAATCTAAACAAATCCAAAAACTTAATGAGCTTGCCATCATAATATGCTGAATAACTTATGTTACACTTATTATGTTTTAAAGTCTAATTTAATTTGGGCCTAATCAAGTCAATTGGATATTTGCACCCGCTCACTTTAACCTATGTTGTTTGACCCAATAAAGAATTGATCAAACCTAAATGAGTTGAGTCTAAACATGTTTTCAATTACGCTAGCAATGTGCGTATTTAAATTAAGATGTGGGACTCATATACATGTGTGAAACTCATGTTATCAATCAAGAGCCTAGATTTATAATAAGTTGAACTAGGTTTTTTGACGCTATATATATCATGGATAAGGTTTTCTATTCACCACAATGACCTAATCTCTCTCTTAGAGGCCTCTCATCTCCTCTAAAGATAAAGAAGAGAACTTGGTGGCTGGAGAAAGAATCATCTCCCTCAACTCTGGCGTCCTCGAGATCGTGCAACTTTCGGCATTTCTTTTAGGATGGAATCAGGTATGCCTGAAATTCTCCTTCTCTTTGATCATGATAAAGAGGCTATGCATCTATGAGATTTTGTATGAAATAAAATTAGATCCAACAATTGGTATCAGTGCCTCATCTTTATCGGATCACGAGATCTACAGAAATTTTTGATCTCGATCTATGAAAATTATGAATCTCTGTATTTACTTCAATAAAGATTATTTTTTGTGTCTCAAATAATTGAATTAAATTAAAGATTATTAAATTGAATTATTTATATATATTTTTTGAAATTTTTAATCTGTGTGTTATTATTTTGAAATTTATTTTTTGAAAAAAAGGGGACATTAGATACGTTGGTGCATACAGAGCATGCACCATAAAGGTGTTTCAAATCGGAAAAAAAAATTTACATACAACAAAACTGCATGCACGCAAGGCAAGCACTTGCCTTGCGTGCATGCAAGGCATGCAGCAGCTACATGCAGGCTAGAGTAGCCGGCATGCAGCTGTGGGCCCCCCTCTTCCTGCGGGTGTGCAACAACCGCCGACCACCATGGGCCGGCGGCTACAAGGGCAAAACATTATTAAAAAAGGTTAATTTTTTGAGTTTTCTTGATTAAGTGGGATTATGAGATTAATTAGGATTAGAAAATTTAGAGATAAAATTTAATCTAATAAGGAAATCTAATTCTAATTAATCTCATATTAATTTCAATTGGGATTGTTAAGATTGATTTAGGTTTTAAGCTTG
Source organism: Agave tequilana (assembly GCA_038442645.1). Lineage (NCBI taxonomy): Eukaryota > Viridiplantae > Streptophyta > Magnoliopsida > Asparagales > Asparagaceae > Agave > Agave tequilana. The sequence continues at coordinate 66,350 of JAVJIF010034448.1, forward strand.
AGATAGAATTCTAATCTATTAAGAAAATTTTGGAGTAGAATTCTAATTGAATAAAGAGACCTAATCCCAATTAATCTCATATTAATCTGATCGGGTTTTATTCAGTTTACTAAACCCGACCCATTAAGGAAACTCATAACTTAACAATTGCGAGTCGGGTCTGATACAGACTCGATAAGCACTGCAAGCCTGTTTTATTAATAGAAATTTCAATTAGCTATTATGGGCTCATCCGACCTCTGTTTTGGGTGTGCAAATAGCTGTTTCGAAGTCTTGATAAGCACTACAGTAATACAGGCACTATATATATATGATAAAATAGTAGTTAGTTGACATAAAGAAGGCATTGAAGTGTTTGTATACCATAATTATATGTATCCTTACATGTTTCCGCTTCATCAATATTTATTATATTGTTTTAGCATAAGGAATATTGATGATTATTGCAGTTGATAACACACAGATAAAAAAATATACATATTCAAATTAAAGAATTTATAAAAGAGCTTATTTAATTGTGTATATAGTTCATGCGGACAATATCCAGCCCAAAAGAAGACTATTGTTTGGCCGAATTATGTACGACATCAGATACTTGTTGTGAGTAATGCAAGTGGGAGAATCTTGATGTATAGTAATCGGCCCAAAAGAAGATTGTCACGTTATAAGCCCATATTGTATTACCCTCATCAACTAGTCTGACGGTGAAACAAGAATCAAAATGCATAGATTAGTATGGCCCATGCGTGTGGCAATCGGCCCAAAGGAAGGTCGTCACTTGTCATTATGGTCAGGTCATTACGTTTAATTATATGATCGATATAGATAACTTAAACTTTGAGATCAATCCTATAGAGGGACAGTCGGCCTAAAAGAATGATGTTCTCTTATATAGGAACTAGACTTTAATGTATTTATATTGGGCTAATATGGTGTTGGCATAAAGAGATAACTTGTTTTGAAAGTTTGGCCAGCAGCTCTATCAGTTAAACTGATTGCATTTTCTAAAATTCATTTTTTATGGCTATTATGTAAAATTTTATTAAATGCAATGTTTATGATGTTAAATTGATGATAAGTGTATGCTTATGTGGTCTAAATTAAATGGTACAAACTTTAACAAATGATAAGACTACGTAAAAGATCATTCTTGAATTCATGGACCTAGACTACATCTTAAAGACTGATGAACCTCTATTATTACTAACAAAAGTTCAGTAAAAAAAATTGTCAATTATGATAAGTGAGAGAGGTCTTCTAGGAGTGATGAACCTTACAAAAGAGAAGTAATGCCCAAGAATTCAAAAAAAATATTCTTTTTCTCAAAAGAAGCTTACAAGAGTATAGCTGTAGCATTTACTAATCAACTTAAATTGAATTTTTTGATTACCTGGAGCCATGTAGCCTATGGTGCCCGGTGTACTTGCTGATGCAATAGACCTGCTACCATCGAGGAGAAGTTTAGCAATGCCAAAGTCACTCACATGTGCTACCATTTCTACATCCAACAAAATATTTGTAGGCTTCAAATCGCAGTGCAACACAACATGTGGATGATGGTGGTGGAGGTACTCAACTGCCGCAGACACATCCACCATTATATTCAATCTTTGAAGAAGATTCAAGAAGTAGTTGTCAGAATACAACCATTGTTCAAGATTTCTTTTTGGCATAAACTCGAGAACAAGAGCTTTAAAGTCCAAATTGGAACATACACTGATGATTTTGACAAGATTTCTGTGTCGAACCATCCTCAAAACTTGGCATTCTTCTTCAAAACTTTTTGAGGCCCCCTCAACTTCTAAATTCAAGACTTTGACTGCTACGAGTAACCCGTCATCAAGGCTTCCTCTGAACACTGAACTAAAGCCGCCTCTTCCTAGTAAGTTAGCAACATTGAAGTTGGCTGTTGCACGAATTAGCTCTTGGTGCGAAATGAATCTATGGTCATCCAAACTTCTTGCATCAATTTTGGCCAAAGTCGGGACCTTCTTCCTCCAACAAAATGCATACATAAGACATATGCAAGTGAGAAGAATCACAAGAAAAATTGAGAGTGGTAGGGCATATTTGAGTAGCTTTAGTTTTCTTGTTGAGCCCCATTAACATCATTCTCAGTGCAAGGTGGAAGGTGTAATTGAGGCACTCCACATAGTGCTTCATTTCCAATCAGAGATGGGATGCTGAGATTTGAGAATACTCTGCCATTTGGGATTTTTCCTTCTAACTTGTTGAAAGAGAGGTCGAGACTATCAAGATGAGTAAGATTGGCCAAGGTATTTGGTATAGCCTCAGAGAGAAAGTTATGTGACAAGTTCAAATTGGTGATACTGATCAATCCACCAAATGTTTTCGGAATTTCACCTTGAAAGGAGTTTTTGGATAGGTCCAAAGTCGTAAGCATTTGAAGATCCCCTAAAGCATCAGATATGTTTCCTGATAGCTGATTCATAGATAGGTTTAAATAAAACATGCCCTTCAAGTTTCCTATATGTGAAGAAAGCGAGCCACTCAGAGCATTTAGTGATAGATCTAATTCGAGGAGGCTTTCTAGGGTCCATAAGCCCTGGGGAATGCTTGATGACAAATTATTGTGATTCAGAGATAAGTGTTGGATCAGGCTAATGTTAGACAAGGAATCTGGTATTGGTCCAAAGAATAAATTATTAAAGAGTCTGAGGGCATTTAAGCTTTTCATTAGACCAAGCTCAAATGGAATGACACCACTTATCCTGTTGTCGTATAGGTCCAGGTCTTGAAGGCTATGTAACCTTGACAGGGCAGATGGTATTGTGCCAATCAATTCATTCGAACCCAACTGCAGCCAAATAAGGCCACTCAAGTTTCCTAGCCCAGCAGGAATAGTCCCTGTCACATGATTTCCTGAAACAGAAAAATATCGCAGATTCATTGAGAGATTCCAAATAGAATCTGGAAGGACACCTTCCAATTTGTTCCACCATAATTCAATGTCCCACAAGTTCCTGCAGTTGGAAAAAGATGAGAGGAATTCGAACCCTCCAGTCAGTTGATTTTCTTCCAGATGAAATTTCTGAAGCTGCTGCATTGACTTTCCTATTTCCTCAGGGACAGATCCGCTGAGCTTGTTGTCTCTAAGATCAAAAACTTGCAGCATTGAATAGTTCAGCAAAGTAGTTGGTATTGAGCCAGCTATGTTGCATTCACTCAATGAAAAAAATTGCAAATTTTGTAGGTTTCCCAATTCCTTTGGAATTATGCCTCCCAGGTTGTTCGAGCCAAGATCGAGCCAAATGAGCTTTGTGAGGTTGCCTAATGAAGTTGGGATAGGTCCAGTCAGTTGGTTATCACCGAGATATAGAAAAGCGAGCTTAGGCAAACTACATATCTCAGCTGGTATGGCTCCGCTGAATTGGTTTCCAGGCAAAGAAATCTTTTCGAGGTACCGGCACTGAGCAAAGCTCACTGGGATATCACCCGAAAAATTATTAAAACTGAGAGAGATTGTTTGGAGTCGAGGGAGCATATTGGCCAAGCTATGATTTGATGGGATTGAGCCCCATAGACTGTTATGAGAAACAGAGAAAATAGTTACATAAGACATGTTGAAGATGACAGAAGGAATTTGACCGGAGAGGGAATTGTGAGAGAGGTTAAAGTAGGTGAGGCGGTGGAGCTGGGCGAGCTCTTGGGGGATGGGGCCGGTAAGCGTGTTATGGGCAAGGGAAAGATGAAGGAGAAAAGAGAGATTACCAATGTGAGGAGACACCGTGCCTTGCAATGCCCAGCGGAATAGGCGAATGGCAATGACACGTTGCCGCCTGCGGCTACAAGTGATGCCAATCCAGCTGCAGAACGAGGTGTTGGTGGTCCAGTTGGTGGCCAGAATGCCGTTTGGATCAGTGACATGATCTCTGAAGGCCAATAGAGATTCATGGTCGGTGAAATTGTTGTGCGGTGTGGATGTGGCTAGCTGAGGACACGAAAAGGTGAGCATAAGTAGCAATGCAGCAAGGACAAGCAAGGGCGGTAACTCCATGATAGATAAACTAAATTAGAGAGAGGGGGGGAGGGGGGTTGAGCCTGAGAATGTTGCTGGAATTCTTTACGATCCATTTATTTATAGCACAACGAAGATAGCAGGTTGAAGACTTAACTCAAGATAACGAGTGAGAGAGACTGATTCCAAATCCATGGCAATTGGCAATTGGCAACCGGCAACTCCAGATAATGAGTGAAAGACTCTGTTTTAATTGGAATTAGTCAGGAGTTTGCGGGTAAGAGCCATAACTTCCATTGACGACGAGTAGTGACAGACCAAGTCTATTGACGACCAAGAAGTCAAAGTTAGTCAAGTAAAAGTAGAGGAAAGACTAATAAATATCCCAAACTTTTGAAACTATGCAACAAAATTAAATCTACAACAAATAAATAGCCTTAAGCTTGATAATTGAACTTAATTGAATATTTGATTAACCCCCACTCATCATGGATAAAGTATCCAGTGGGCCTTTTGCCTACGCAGTGCATCAGAAGGAAGAGAGCTTAGAGTCCAAAATTGGACATCTTTTTGGACACTGAAGGAAGGAGCTCAGTATCTCTATCTCCTGTCATATCCTGTGCAGGTGCACTATTCTCGAGCAAACGGCAAACCAGCAGATTGGTGCATTCTATCCAACACCTGCAACGGCATGAAAACATGATCAATCAATGATAAAAGAGATGGCCAACAGTTTATGATTTTTCCAAGTTCATTTCGGCCCAAAAAATCAAATATTGATGGCTCATTTTTAATGTATATTTACTTTGTCTCTGTTTGTTTATCCAGTGCTCCAAATTGAATTCAGAGCATCAGATATTATGGCTCATGAAAAGAAAAAGTCCAAATTAAAGATAGAGAAGTTGCTTTCTCCTTGCAAGTACATGGATCCCATGACCATCCCAATTCAAGATAAGTTGGTCCCCTAGGATTATTCTAGTCCTTTATAAAGATAGCTTTGAAGAAAAGACTGCAGCCCTCCAAAAGCATTGGTGACAGATGGAAGATAGTAACGACATTCAAGTGAAGATAAAGTCTGCAGACTTTGTCAAGTGAAGACCAAGTCTGGAGAATCCATGGGTGTTTAAAGTTGAGGAATAAGCAAAATTTCAAAGCCAAAATTATGACAAATTTCAGAGGAGGATGTTAGTCTTTCTCCTTGTATGTACATGAATCCCATCACATGTGCAGATATCAAGAGTTTAAATTAAATTGGTCCACTATGATTTATTATTCCAATACTCTTATAATGATAACTAATTTTAGTTTCATTCTTATACTACATGGAGTTAAACTGTTCCTATCAATTTCAAGCAAATGAGTGGAAGACTCTGAGATTCCAAGTCCATTGACAATTAAGCACTTGGAGTAGTGAAAGACTGTTTTAATTGGACATAAGAATTAGTTGAGAGTTAGCAGCCAAGAGCCATAACTTCATGATTGGAGTTAATATATCCAAATAAAAAGTAGAAGTAAGAAGACTGATTTGAAAAAGGAGTCATGTACTTTTAGGATCCATACCTGATCCAATATGCTATCAGATATGATATTAGGGGTCCAAACCTGAAAATTCAGGTCAGATTCAAATTGGGTTACGGGGTTATTGGGTTATTGAATCCCATTGCCACCTCTAGGTGTTGGTAGTCCAGTAAACAACCAAGGTATGTGTGGATCAATGACATTACACTAGAAGCAAACAACTATTTGAGATCTGTAATATCCCTAATCTAAACTACTGTAATTTTATTTTCTTCAAGTATTTATTTTGATTTACTGATTATTTTTAATTAATCAAGTTAATTTATTTCTCTCTTGATTATTATTGTTGGATATGCAAATTATTTTCAGATAGTAAATGACAAATTATTCTTCCATTATTATTTATTTCTATTAGTGTTATTTCTATTTTATTATCGGTGTTTATTAATTATTATTAGTGATAATATTATATTCTCTATTTATTTTAATATTGGCATTGGTACTAATGTTATTCATTCAGGTTGTGTATCCTTGTTTAGCCTTTCACCTTATTTTTCTATTCACCCGGATTGGATCCTAATCCAGTTGACCCCAAGCCCATTTACATATTAACCTAACCTATTGATCCTATATCTATTGGATCCAAACCCGTTGCCTATATCCACTATATTCTCAAACCCATGCCCAATAACCCGTCTTATTTATTTCCTAATCCTCCCTTAACCCTAAACCTAACCTCTTTGCTAACCTTCTCCTCTCCAATAACAGCACCGCACTCTCCTCTCTCTCTCCTCTGCAGGTGTGAGGTCACCACCACAACCCCTCTTGTGCGCACAAGATCTCCATCCAGCCGCCCACCACTTCCACCATTGCCGCGACCACCAACAGCCCGAGCAACCATCTCGCCTCTGGCCTTTCCCCTTTGCTGCGCCCTCATCTTCTCCCCTGCCGTGTACAACTCCAGCCGCTGCCCCATCTCCAGTCCGCCCCCTGCCCGACAGCAAACAGGCCCTGGCGCCCCTCTCCAGCGCCCAGGCCAGATCTGCACTAGCCCAGGCGCTAGCAGCCAGGGACAGCAGCAGTCTGGATCTTTCCCCCTTGCTGCCCTCCTGCCCTGGCGCATCCACCAGTAGCCGCACCAGCCCCTGGATGAACGCCGAGCAACAGCCCAGATCAACAGCCTACAGATCCAATCTGCAGGCGTGTTCCCCAGGCCGTGCACAGCAGATCAGCACCTCGACGAGCCCCGGATCCCCACCACGGCGACTCGGCAACACCACCAACAGCAGCAACACCACTTGGCGGCCACCACCCGTCAGCCGGGCACGAACAGCGACCACAACAGATCCAACAGCAGGCGCAGATCCAGATCCAGATCCAGCGCACACAGGCAGCGAGCGAGCAGGCCGTTCTCCTGATCCACGCCAAGCCGTCGTCGGAGACCAGCACGGTGGCCTTCTCCAGCACCTTGGCCACCCTCCCATGCAGTCCGATAGCGAGGAACGACATCACAGCGACCGCGGCAGCGACTCGGCCCTTGACGCGCACAGCAGCAACCACCCAGATCCAGCGCGCAGGCAGCGAGCGAGCGGCAATTCCAGGCCCTTCCAGTGAGCGCGAGATCCCCAGCTTGCAGCCAGGCCTTCCCCAGTACCCTGGCTACCCTCCTATGCAGTCCAACAGCGAAGAGCGGCACCACAGTGACCGTAACGGCGACTCGCCCGGCGACGACCAGATTCCCCAATGTGAGTGTTTCTCCTCATCTCTCTCTCATTCTTTAATTTGGAGTAATTGTAAATATTTTTATGTATGTGATGAATCATTTAATGTGTTATATTGTTATGAGTGTAGAGAACTTTTAGTATGGTAGTGGATTTGTCATTTCCTTTATTTTTACATGATGAATGCATAGAATAGGAGATGCACATATATCTATGATGTTGGAATCCTTTATTTACCATATGAATGCTTAAATTTCTAGTGTAGTCATGTGTGTTGAGAGTATGTAAGTACTGGAGAGAATATGAGAAGAATAAGTGATGATGTATCTCTGATTTCTGGCTGACAGAGGAGGAGTTAGTCGACTTGCCCATGTTTATAGTCGACTAACATCCCTGTTAGTCGACTAATCTCCGAACCTAGTCGACTAGTTTAGCCTCCAGGAGATTGTTCTGCTCTCTGTATCCTCTCTGCTGGTCGACTTGATCACTTGTATAGTCGACTAACAGTAGTTATTAGTCGACTAACCCCTTGACCCAGTCGACTAATAGGTTAACCTGGAAGTGGTGTAACTTTCTGTATCTGTAGCAGTCAACTTGCCTTACCCTGTCAGTCGACTTGGCCATGGTGTAGTCGACTTGACCCACTCGATTAGTCGACTGCACCTTCCTCTAGTCGACTTATATATAGCCCCTAGTCGACTAATATTTGTCTGTCAGCTGGGTATAGTTACTTTATGGATTGTGGACTTCACCCATGGATTATGTAATAATTATTGATGGATGAATGTACTTCAAGAGATGGATATTGGTAGTAACGACTTGATCTAGTAGGACCTAGATGTATGTACATGTTATATTGCCGAGTGTTGGGATACTATGATTAATCTTAATAGGAGTGGAATGTGAAGACTTGGGAGTCAGAGTTGTATGGTAGAGTGAGATGACTAGTACTGGACATTGAGATATGTTGGAACACCAGTTATTATATCAGATTTCTTGTTGTGTATTGACACTAGATGATTATGGAACTATTGAAATCATTTCTTGATTGTATTGACTTTGGATTGACCTGGGACTTGTACTATTTATATTGAATGGTTATCAGAGATTAGACACTGACATTATTAGTTGAGTATTGAGGACATATCAGATATGACTGGATTAGTTGAGTTGTGACTTAGATTGATCTTGAGTTGGAGGTTATCAAGAATCTATATTCCTTATATTGGGGCCTGACTGATAAACCTAGTATTCAGATTACTGGAAGTTACGGGGATATGATTGTTGACTGTAACACCTTTTATAGTTTATTGTTCATCGTATACACGGTTACTGTTACTGTTACTGTTACTGTTATTGATATTGTTCACCGTGTATACGATTACTGATTGATTATTACTGTACTGATATTGTTACCGTCCCGTAACATCCCAGTAATTGAAATGGCATGAGGTATTGATTGTGACTGATGGCATTACCAACTGACTGTACACTAGACACCTTTCACGGGACCTTGGCATATGACCGTATCACTATTACTTGACATCTAGTACTCCTATACCCCCCTGTATCCATGTCCCATGCACTGTTGACCTGTTAATAGCACAGTCAAACTGGCGTCCAGCGGTTTGCCGCCTGGTGTCGGGATGACGAGGATGTATCCCACAATCGTACTAGCGTCCGGTGGATCCTGAATGGAACTAAGTGCCACACGGAACAAAGTGCCACATCATACACATGGTGGGGGCCACCTCTTGAATCCGTGGGGGCCACCTCTAGAATCCATTCCCCTCAGAGCAAAGTGCCACACGGAGCAAAGTGCCACACCACACACGTGGTGGGGGCCACCTCTTGAATCTGTGGGGGCCACCTCTTGAATCTGTAGGGCTATTTACTCATTGTGCCACCTGGTGTTAGCGTGATATTACATTCTCAGTTCCTATTAGCATTCACACACACTTGTATGTTGATGACACCTTGAATACATGTTATTTGGTTCTCTTTCCCTATTCGAACAATGATACCCGCATATCGGAGTTCGGATGAGTTCTACTGGATGTGCGGGCTCCAGGGTGAACTGTCGGATGTTGTGGGACGCCGGTGGGAAAGTGACAAAGATAACATAGAACACTACTGATTGTTTATTGAATGGTTTGAATGAAAACATTGCCCTGAATGGTTACCCTGCTCTATGACATATGACTGTATACATGATTGTAACCAAGACCAGACTTATGACCAGACTTGGATGCCAGCCTAGTGACATGTGATAGATTACACGCCTTGACATTGATTGCATATTTACAGTTGTGCCATTTGTCTGCTACCTGTATTCATGTTTTTATCATATGTGTTACTGTTCAGTTATTTATTGTGTTATTTAGTCTTTCTATCTGCAGTTGTTCTTACTGTTATATTTGCACATGGTTTCTTCTGCACGAGCTGCTTCCCCTTTACACACACACTCATTATGGTCGCGTTCTGACGACCCTGGGTTTGCACGTCCAGCTATTGGACGGTTGTTCTAATGTGCAGGGTTCGACGAGACTGTTCGTCTTGCGAGGGACTGGACGCTCTTTCTTCTATTTCTGGTATTTCACCTCTTTATATTCTGTCATTTCCTGATTCTGCATTTATTGCTTTCAGCTGCCATGTTCTTGCCATCATTTATCTGCTATCCTTAGAATTATCACTATATGTATTATTGCAGTGTTCATTGATCATTATGCTTCCGATTTATAGCTTGTTCAGGTTACAATTTAGGCTTAGCGCGTATACGAGGGGTATTTTTCCTCGCGTATATGCGTCGCCATAACGTCTCCGTATCTTTAGGATCTGGGCGTTACAGAGTGGTATCGGAGCCAGGTTCGACATAAAATGGACCTGATCTTACCGGTAACTTGAAACACGTTATAGTATACTGCAATATACATACACTATTCATACAATGATATTGACTCCATTTGGAATTGATCGGTCTTTCTTTTGGAATTCCATTATTGATCTGTTGATATCCATGATTCCAACACTTCAGTTAGAGTGATTTGGATGTCCATCTTGATTTCATCCTTCTTTCCTATTCATTTCTTCTGATTCTATATCTTGAGATTGGTTACTCCTTGTTGAAGCCGGTACCAGAAATCAGAGCGCGCAGCGGAAGCGTGGTGAAGTCTTGATGCAGTGAGAAGTGGTGTGGAAGCTTCATCTTCTTCCTAATTTGATTTTATCATTCCCCGCTTTATTGAAATTTCGAGGACGAAATTTTTATTAAGGTGGGTAGAATGTAATATCCCTAATCTAAACTACTGTAATTTTATTTTCTTCAAGTATTTATTTTGATTTACCGATTATTTTTAATTAATCAAGTTAATTTATTTCTCTCTTGATTATTATTGTTGGATATGCAAATTATTTTCAGATAGTAAATGACAAATTATTCTTCCATTATTATTTATTTCTATTAGTGTTATTTCTATTTTATTGTCGGTGTTTATTAATTATTATTAGTGATAATATTATATTCTCTATTTATTTTAATATTGGCATTGGTACTAATGTTATTCATTTAGGTTGTGTATCCTTGTTTAGCCTTTCACCTTATTTTTCTATTCACCCGGATTGGATCCTAATCCAGTTGACCCCAAGCCCATTTACATATTAACCTAACCTATTGATCCTATATCTATTGGATCCAAACCCGTTGCCTATATCCACTATATTCTCAAACCCATGCCCAATAACCCGTCTTATTTATTTCCTAATCCTCCCTTAACCCTAAACCTAACCTCTTTGCTAACCTTCTCCTCTCCAATAACAGCAGCCGCACTTTCCTCTCTCTCTCTCTCTCTCTCTCTCTCTCTCTCTCTCTCTCTCTTGCAGGTGTGTGGTCACCACCACAACCCCTCTTGTGCGCACAAGATCTCCATCCAGCCGCCCACCACTTCCACCATTGCCGCGACCACCAACAGCCCAAGCAACCATCTCTCCTCTGGCCTTTCCCCTTTGCTGCGCCCCCATCTTCTCCCCTACCGTGTACAACTCCAGCCGCTGCCCCATCTCCAGTCCGCCCCCCGCCCGACAGCCAACAGGCCCTGGCGCCCCTCTCCAGCGCCCAGGCCAGATCTGCACCAGCCCAGGCGCCAGCAGCCAGGGACAGCAGCAGTCCGGATCTTTCCCCCTTGCTGCCCTCCTGCCCTGGCGCATCCACCAGTAGCCGCACCAGCCCCTGGTGAACGCCGAGCAACAGCCCAGATCAACAGCCTGCAGATCCAATCTGCAGGCGTGTTCCCCATGCCGTGCACAGCAGATCAGCACCTCGACGAGCCCCGGATCCCCATCACGGCGACTCGGCAACACCACCAACAGCAGCAACACCACTTGGCGGCCACCACCCGTCAGCCGGGCACGAACAGCGACCACAACAGATCCAACAGCAGGCGCAGATCCAGATCCAGCGCACACAGGCAGCGAGCGAGCAGGCCGTTCTCCTGATCCACGCCAAGCCGTCGTCGGAGACCAGCACGGTGGCCTTCTCCAGCACCTTGGCCACCCTCCCATGCAGTCCGATAGCGAGGAACGACATCACAGCGACCGCGGCAGCGACTCGGCCCTTGACGCGCACAGCAGCAACCACCCAGATCCAGCGCGCAGGCAGCGAGCGAGCGGCAATTCCAGGCCCTTCCGGCGAGCGCGAGATCCCCAGCTTGCAGCCAGGCCTTCCCCAGTACCCTGGCTACCCTCCTATGCAGTCCAACAGCGAAGAGCGGCACCACAGCGACCGTAACGGCGACTCGCCGGCGACGACCAGATTCCCCAATGTGAGTGTTTCTCCTCATCTCTCTCTCATTCTTTAATTTGGAGTAATTGTAAATATTTTTATGTATGTGATGAATCATTTAATGTGTTATATTGTTATGAGTGTAGAGAACTTTTAGTATGGAAGTGGATTTGTCATTTCCTTTATTTTTACATGATGAATGCATAGAATAGGAGATGCACATATATCTATGATGTTGGAATCCTTTATTTACCATATGAATGCTTAAATTTCTAGTGTAGTCATGTGTGTTGAGAGTATGTAAGTACTGGAGAGAATATGAGAAGAATAAGTGATGATGTATCTCTGATTTCTGGCTGACAGAGGAGGAGTTAGTCGACTTGTCCATGTTTATAGTCGACTAACATCCCTGTTAGTCGACTAATCCTCGAACCTAGTCGACTAGTTTAGCCTCCAGGAGATTGTTCTGCTCTCTGTATCCTCTCTGCTGGTCGACTTGATCACTTGTATAGTCGACTAACAGTAGTTATTAGTCGACTAACCCCTTGACCCAGTCGACTAATAGGTTAACCTGAAAGTGGTGTAACTTTCTGTATCTGTAGCAGTCGACTTGCCTTACCCTGTCAGTCGACTTGGCCATGGTGTAGTCGACTTGACCCACTCGATTAGTCGACTGCACCTTCCTCTAGTCGACTTATATATAGCCCCTAGTCGACTAATATTTGTCTGTCAGCTGGGTATAGTTACTTTATGGATTGTGGACTTCACCCATGGATTATGTAATAATTATTGATGGATGAATGTGACTTCAAGAGATGGATATTGGTAGTAACGACTTGATCTAGTAGGACCTAGATGTATGTACATGTTATATTGCCGAGTGTTGGGATACTATGATTAATCTTAATAGGAGTGGAATGTGAAGACTTGGGAGTCAGAGTTGTATGGTAGAGTGAGATGACTAGTACTGGACATTGAGATATGTTGGAACACTAGTTATTATATCAGATTTCTTGTTGTGTATTGACACTAGATAATTATGGAACTATTGAAATCATTTCTTGATTGTATTGACTTTGGATTGACCTGGGACTTGTACTATTTATATTGAATGGTGATCAGAGATTAGACACTGACATTATTAGTTGAGTATTGAGGACATATCAGATATGACTGGATTAGTTGAGTTGTGACTTAGATTGATCTTGAGTTGGAGGTTATCCAGAATCTATATTCCTTATATTGGGGCCTGACTGATAAACCTAGTATTCAGATTACTGAAAGTTACGGGGATATGATTTTTGACTGTAACACCTTTTACAGTTTATTGTTCATCGTATACACGGTTACTGTTACTGTTACTGTTACTGATATTGTTCACCGTGTATACGATTACTGATTGATTATTACTGTACTGATATTGTTACCGTCCCGTAACATTCCAGTAATTGAAATGGCATGTGGTATTGATTGTGACTGATGGCATTACCTAACTGACTGTACACTAGACACCTTTCACGGGACCTTGGCATATGACCGTATCACTATTACTTGACATCTAGTACTCCTGTACCCCCCTGTATCCATGTCCCATGCACTGTTGACCTGTTAATAGCACAGTCAAACCAGCATCTGGCGGTTTGCCGCCTGGTGTCGGGATGACAAGGATGTATCCCACAATCGTACTAGCGTCCGGTGGATCCTGAATGGAACTAAGTGCCATACGGAATAAAGTGCCACATCATACACATGGTGGGGGCCACCTCTTGAATCCGTGGGGCCACCTCTTGAATCCGTGGGGGCCACCTCTAGAATCCATTCCCCTCAGAGCAAAGTGCCACACGGAGTAAAGTGCCACACCACACACGTGGTGGGGGCCACCTCTTGAATCTGTGGGGGCCACCTCTTGAATCTGTAGGGCTATTTACTGATTGTGCCACCTGGTGTTAGCGTGATATTACATTCTTAGTGCCTATTAGCATTCACACGCACTTGTATGTTGATGACACCTTGAATACATGTTATTTGGTTCTCTTTCCCTATTCAAACAATGATACCCGCATATCGGAGTTCGGATGAGTTCTACTGGATGTGCGGGCTCCAGGGTGAACTGTCGGATGTTGTGGGACGCCGGTGGGAAAGTGACAAAGATAACATAGAACACTACTGATTGTTTATTGAATGGTTTGAATGAAAACATTGTGTTATGCCCTGAATGGTTACCCTGCCCTATGACATATGACTGTATACATGATTGTAACCAAGACCAGACTTATGACCAGACTTGGATGCCAGCCTAGTGACATGTGATAGATTACACGCCTTGACATTGATTGCATATTTACAGTTGTGCCATTTGTCTGCTACCTGTATTCATGTTTTTATCATATGTGTTACTGTTCAGTTATTTATTGTGTTATTTAGTCTTTCTATCTGCAGTTGTTCTTACTGTTATATATGCACATGGTTTCTTCTGCACGAGCTGCTTCCCCTTTACACACACACTCATTATGGTCGCGTTCTGACGACCCTGGGTTTGCACGTCCAGCTATTGGACGGTTGTTCTAACGTGCAGGGTTCGACGAGACTGTTCGTCTTGCGAGGGACTGGACGCTCTTTCTTCTATTTCTGGTATTTCACCTCTTTATATTCTGTCATTTCCTGATTCTGCATTTATTGCTTTCAGCTGCCATGTTCTTGCCATCATTTATCTGCTATCCTTAGAATTGTCACTATATGTATTATTGCAGTGTTCATTGATCATTATGCTTCCGATTTATAGCTTGTTCAGGTTACAATTTAGGCTTAGCGCGTATACGAGGGGTATTTTTCCTCGCGTATATGCGTCGCCATAACGTCTCCGTATCTTTAGGATCGGGGCGTTACAAGATCTGTGGAGTTGTGTGGTACTAACTGGGATAGGAGTTGAACAATACTAGCAATATGTGAAGTTCTTTATACATACGTACGTACATGCGCGCGTGCATGCATGCATGCTCTAACTAACGAGCAGCAAGATAAACCAATCCAATGGGCAATCAACCAGGTGATTAGCCTTGTCCATTTTGATCTACACAGAATTAAATGTGTATGGATAAAAAATCATGTTGTTTAGACATATCTAACCCACTAATTCAATAATTATAAACTTAATATGTGTTTAACACAGAATGAGAGACATTATTTGATGGATGACTTAGAAGCATTCAAATTCAACAACTTTGTCCATATGCATTTTATCACATGTAGATCAAAATAAATGGTTTGGTGTATTCCTTAGGTATCCCCATCATGTATCTACAGTGTTTTAAATGTCGGCTGACATTTCGTTTTCAAGTCCTCACCGCCACGACATCGTTCTGGGAGATATCGGCCGACATTTCGGGAAAAATCCGATATGTCAGCTTATATTTTGGGAAAATGTCAGTCGATATTTCGGAAAAACCTAATAGTTGGTCGATCTTAAAAGTTAGAGCAATTAAAAATTTTCTATAATGAGTTAGTGAGTGTATGCAAAATGTTAAGATAAATATACCTATTCAAAATATCATATAAGAAATGGAGAGTAACAAAGTTTGGATAAGAGGGGAATAGAAATCGAAAATCTTACATTTATATTATCGTAGGCCACACAACTTCACTTTAAGATAACATCCGGAGTTTGAATAAAAGACAAGTTGCTAGTTTGGAGACGAGATCTACCTGAAGAACTCGCTAATTGGGCGAATTTGACAAGTATTCCACTTTTATCTTGTGCAGTCTTGCAGCAACATCAGTCATCGGAATTCTTTCCTTTGGAGAGTAATTTGAGCACAAGAGGCCCAATTCAATGATAGACTTCAAGCAATGCAATGTCGTGGGATCAAGTAATGCTCCATCATCGCCAGAAAGATCATTTAGGAGATTGCAGTCTATAACATCTAGTATTGCGTTTGAGTGTGCCTTCCACACCCATTCCCTCAAGTTTGAGTTTTCATCAAACATGGCATCAACTGGCTTCCTTCCAGTAAAAGTCTCTAACAATACAATTCCGAAGCTATAGACATCGCCCATTCTTGATACTGCTCCTGTACTCGCATATTCTGTTAAATACACAACAACTTAATCAATTGTATGAAGGAAAGATAATATCACCATATCATAGTTAATACGGTAGATTATCTCGTCAACAACCATCCAAGTTTATTCTTGAATCGTTACTTTAATTTGCATGTACAGACTAGTTAGAAAGAAGTCTAAACAAATGGTACTATTTATGACTTTTCTTTTGAGTTGACATCAATTATTTGTGGGGTGTTAATCAACTGGCATTCTTGGGTGAGACTTGGACATTTATGAAATTTTATTTTGAGAATGTTATTGGTTTGAATTAGATATGGAATTTGATTTTGGATTTTTGAATTAGCAAATTGGACCAAGAAAGGTTTTTTTTTTTTTTTTGATTTTGGATTGATATGGAATTTGAATTAGATATTTGCTTGATATACTTGTTTTTGATTTTTCATGATTTGTGTTCTTCAAGTACTGAATACAGACTACTTCAGTTTGCTCGTGCCTTGTAAATTGAAGGCATCCACTGTTTAGTAAATAAAGTTGACGAGTTTGAATGTCACCATGTCTCTAATTATTAATTAATAGGCGAATTCTAGTCCCAAATCTCAACATACTCAATTCTTCTTAATTAATCACAAATGTGTGTTGATAATAATATATGGATTGTTGTAGATTAGTTCATTTTGTGAGCCACTAATCACCAAAACAAGCAATTATATGTGTATACATGGATTTGAAATGAATGTGGTAATTATGCACGTCTTTTAGTTATGACTATATGGATTTAAAATATAAACATTAGATAGTTAATTAAAATAGAATAATAAGTTTAAAGGAATATTAAATTGATTATTTTATTGATTTCTGCTTTTAGTTTTTCTTTTCTCTCGAATTTCTTTAGAAAACAAACACTAGAAAATTTTCATTTAGAAGAATCAAGAACCACTTTTCAAACATCACGTGCTTAAATGTCCTCTAAAATTTATAATATAAATGAATTATAAATAAAATCAATAAAAAGTAAAATTAAACTCTAATTTGGTACATATCTTAGGCAGAGTATTCAATTCTAAAAAACTCTTATAAAAAATCAAATAAATTTATTGAGTAATCATTTTCAGAAAATAAGGCTAATTTTTTAAGTATCCCTTAAACTTTCATGATTTCCCATAAAACTCTCTCAACATAGAATCCAAATAATTGCTTTGAAGTGTCCTTAAAATTCCAATAAATTATGTTCAATTAAATAACCATAGAAAACTTCAAATGACTAGCCCCGTCTTAAGTGCAATCCACATAATTACCACGTGAAAGCTATTTAAAAAAAGTTATTTGGGAATTTTCTAACTAAATGAGTTTTCTAGGAAATCCATAAAAAGTTAACAGTGTATTAAGAAAATTAGCTAGAAAATAATTATATTCGAATTCAACTAAAATTAAAACCAATTTAAAAAACTTAATATGCTGGCCACCCTAGTATGCTGAATGACTTATGGTTGGATAATTGATTTTAGACTATATCGCCACCATGCATAAAGAGATTAATTTACCTTACAAAAAAGAAGTAATGCCCAAGAATTCAAAAAATATATTCTTTTTCTCGAAAGAAGCTTACAAGAGTATAGCAGTAGCGTTTACTAATCAACTTAAATTGAATTTTTTGATTACCTGGAGCTATGTAGCTTATGATGCCCAGTGTACTTGCTGATGCAATAGACCTGCTATCACCAAGCAGAAGTTTAGCAATGCCAAAGTCACTCACATGTGCTACCATTTCTTCATCCAACAAAATATTTGTAGGCTTCAAATCGCAGTGCAACACAACATGTGGATGATGGTGGTGGAGGTACTTAAGTGCCGCAGACACGTCCACCATTATATTCAATCTTTGAAGAAGATTCAGGAAGTAGTTATCAGAATACAACCATTGTTCAAGGTTTCCTTTTGGCATGAACTCGAGAACAAGAGCTTTAAAGTCCAAATTGGAGCATACACTGATGATTTTGATGAGATTTCTGTGTCGAACCATCCTCAAAACTTGGCATTCTTCTTCAAAACTTTTTGAGGCCCCATCAACTTCTAAATTTAAGACTTTGATTGCTACGAGTAACCCATCATCAAGGCATCCTCTAAACACTGAACTAAAGCCGCCTCTTCCTAATAAATTGTCGTCACTGAAGTTGGATGTTGCACGGACTAGTTCATGGCGAGAAATGAATCTATGGTCATCAAAGCTTCTTGCATCAATGTTGGCCAAAGTTGATATCTTCTTCCTCCAATAAAATGCATATACAAGACATATGCAAGTGAGAAGAACCACAAGAAAAACAGCAAGTGGTAGGGCATATTTGAGTAGATTTAGTTTTCTTGTTGAGCCCTCATTAACATCATTTACACTGCAAGGTGGAAGGTGTAATTGAGGTGCTCCACATAGTGCTTCATTTCCAATCAGAGCTGAGATGCTGAGATTTGAGAATACATTGCCAGTAGGGATTTTCCCTTCTAACTTGTTGAATGAGAGGTCGAGACTATCAAGATAAGTAAGATTGGCCAAGGTTTTTGGTATAACCCCAGAGAGAGAGTTATGTGACAAGTTCAAATAGATGATACTGATCAATCCACCAAATATTTCTGGAATTTCACCTTGAAATGAGTTTTTGGATAGGTCCAGAGTTGTAATCAATTGGAGATCCCCTAAAGCACCAGATATGTTTCCTGATAGTTGATTTGTAGAAAGGTTTAAATAATCCATGTGCTTCAAGTTTCTCACTTGAGGGGAAAGTGAACCACTGAGAGTATTTACTGATAGATCCAATTCGATGAGGCTTTCTAGGGTCCATAAGCTCTGGGGAATGCTTGATGAAAAATTATTATGATCTAGATATAAGGATTGGATCATGCTCATGTTAGCCAAGGAATCTCGTAATGATCCAAAGAATAAATTAGAATAGAGTGAGAGGATATTTAAGCTTTTCAATAGACCAAGCTCAAATGGAATGACACCACTTATCCTGTTCTCACCTAGGTTCAGCAATTGAAGGCTTTGTAACCTTGACAGAGCAGATGGTATTGTGCCAATCAATTCATTCACACCCAGATTTAGTGAAATGAGGCCACTTAAGTTTCCTAGCCCAGCAGGAATAGTCCCCATTATATGATTTTCTGCAATTATAAAATATTGCAGATTCATTGAGAGATTCCCAACAGAATCTGGAAGAACACCTTCCAATCTGTTCTGCGATAATTCAAAGTCTGACAAGTTCTTGCAATTTGAAAAAGATGAGAGGAATTCAAATCCTCCAGTCAGTTGATTACCGTGCATAAAAACTCTTTGAAGCTGCTGCAGTGACTTTCCTATTTCCACAGGGACAAATCCGCTGAGCTTGTTCTGGTTAAACTCAAGAACTTGCAGCATTGAATCATTCAGCAAAGTAGTTGGTATTGAGCCAGTTATGTTGCATTTACTCAATGAAAAATATTGCAAATTTTGTAGGTTTCCCAATTCCTTTGGAATTATGCCTCTCAGGTTGTTCGAGCTAAGACCGAGCTCAATGAGATTTGTGAGATTGCCTAATGAAGTTGGGATAGGTCCAGTCAGTTGGTTTTCATCGAGATATAGAAAAGCGAGCTCAGGTAAACTACCTATCTCAGCTGGTATAGTTCCAGTGAATTGGTTTTTAGACAAAGAAAGCAATTCGAGGTCCTGGCATTGAGCAAAGCTCACTGCGATATCACCCGAAAAAATATTAGCACTGAGAGAGATTTGTTGGAGTCGAGGGAGCATATTGATCAAGCTATGATTTGATGGGACAGAGCCCCATAGACTGTTAAAAGCAACAGAGAATGTGGTTACAGAAGACATGTTGAAGATGACAGAAGGAATATGACTGGAGAGGGAATTGTCCTGGAGGTTAAAGTAGGTGAGGTGGCGGAGCCGGGCGAGCTCTTGGGGGATGGGGCCGGTGAGCGTGTTATTGGCAAGGGAAAGATAAACGAGGAACGAGAGATTACCAAGGTGAGGAGGCAGCGTGCCTTGCAGTGTCCAGTCGAATAGGCGAATGGCAGTGACACGCTGCCGCCTGCGGCTACAAGTGATGCCAATCCAGTTGCAGAACGAGGTGTTGGTGGTCCAGTTGGTGGCCAGAATGCCGTTTGGATCAGTGACATGATCTCTGAAGGCCAATAGAGATTCATGGTCGGTGAAATTGGTGTGCAATCTGGATGTGGCTGGCTGAGGAGAAGAAAAGGTAAGCATAACTAATAATGCAGAAAGGAAAAGGCAGGGTGGTAACTCCATGGTAGATAAACTAATTAGAGAGAGATGTTGAGCCTGAGAATGTTGCTGGTATTTTTTACGATTCATTTATTTATAGCACAACGAAGAGAGTAGATTTAAGAGTGACTTGAGATAATGAGTGGAAGACTCTGAGATTCCAAGTCTATTGACTGAGTGACTGACAAGGCACTTGGAGTAGTGTTGGACTGTCAGCAAGCACTCACTTGGTGAGTGCTTGCTGATGCTATAGAGCTACTATTATTATATCACCAAGAAGAAGCTTAGTGATGTCAATGAAACTAACGTATCACACCATTACTTCATCCAATAAAATAGTTGTATACCCAAGACCATCTCCAGCCCGACAGTAATCGGGTTGGGTTTGTTGAGCATAGTGTTAACAAATAGTCCTGCATCAGTTAGACTTGAAGATGGTCTTGGGTATTCAACTGTTTGGGCTACTTCACTTAATGAACTTGTCTTTTAGGATGATGCCCAAGCCTTATCAGTGATATCAGAGTCATGCTTTAGACTTTGCACCGGCTGTGTTGAAGAGCCCCAAGAATGGAATGAGGGCAGGGGAAAACTGGCCAGTGGATAGGCTTGGCTGGCTTCCTCCTCTGCTGTGACGACAGAGAGGCCGGAAGACTATGACTTTGTTTCGAACGGGGGATTGTTGAGCATAGAACAAATAATTGGTCTTACCCCACCTAATCGACTAAGTCTTTTGGAGATGGTGCCCCAAACCTTAAATACAACAATCGTTCAAAGCTAGCATGCTCTGTTTGTACTGTTGAACAAGTTTGCAGGCATGCTTGATTAACCCCCACCCAGCAAGGATAAAGTATCCACTGGCCCCTGCCTATGCAGCGCATCAGAAGGAAGAGAGATATCAGAGTCCAAAATTGGGCATCTTTTGGACCCGTAGGGGCTCAGTATTATCTCTATCTAGAGCTTCAAATACATCTCCTTATAAACAAATCAAAGAATTTATGAAAAGAAAAACAAATCTCGAGAACCCATCAACTTGAACGTCACAACTTTATAATAGTGTTTATCTCTAAATTAAATTTGAATTATGTGAGTATGATCGATTAGTTATGATATCTTATTTTCTTTATTTTATAACTCCTGGTTTGTTCCTCACTTCTTTGTTTCCAAAATTCGATTGCAAAGTATCTTAGAGGAATAGAAGTAAAAACTGCATCCTGGAATACTAAATAGAAACTAGCGGAGCACCATCTCAAAAGACACCCTGGCACGACTAAGTTCAGGGCATGACTCTGATACCACTTGTAAGGACTCGGGCACCATCCTAAGAGACTCGCCTTCTAAGTGGAGTAATCCAAATCCTTATAAAATTAAGACCATCCCCATGTCTAGTCGACGTGAGACTATTTGTTCGACCTTAAATCCCAACAGGAATAAATCTGGATAAGAAAGACAAATATTGGAGATCAGACACAAACTTTTTTCATAAGGAGCAGAAAAGGTATAGTGATATGGCGGCTTGATTGAGAACTTACTAATTGGACAAATTTGATGAATATTTCATTTTTATCTTTCATAGTCATGCAGCAACATTTATCATCGAAATTCTTTCCTTTGATGAGTATCTTGTGCACAACAAGCGCAATTCGATGATGGACATCAGAACTGTATGAATAGTTTTCTGTCTTGGAATTGTCCATTGCTAGGATGATCATTTAGGAGATTGTTATCTATGACATCCAATATTGCAGTTGGGTGTGCCTTGAACACCCATTCCCTCAAGGTTAATTCTTCTGAAAACATTGGATCTTGGACCTTTTTCCTGTAAATGTTTCTAACAATAAAATTCCGAAGCTATAGACATCACTCGCCCTGGATGTTGTCCACATTGTTGCAAATTCTAATGCAAACAGAACAAGTACTAAAAAAATAGATAATTTCAACATCAAAATATAAGTTGATTCTCATTAGTCATCGCCTAAGATTGCATTTTTGTTAAAATTAGGTTATCTAGAGATCAATACTTAGAATAGAAACAACTAGTTAAGAATGATACACATTTAAGTCTAAAAAAGTGGTGCTTTTTGTTTGCATTAATTTTCTTAGTCTTGGGATCAAATTTTATGAGTGTTATTGCTAGTTTATATTATTCATTTCATTTGGATTCTAGTTGAGTTTGGATCCTCTTATTGTTTTATTTTCCTATCTTTGCTATGATCTTTTGCTACTGTTAGAACTACTACAAAAGAGCAACAAAAAATTATGTAGAAAACTCAAGAACTTTTTTCTGTCATACACTTTTGTGGGGAATCCACGCAGCAGAGAAGATGCCGCCACCGGAGAGCAGTCACCAATGACACGAACAGTTCTGAGCATAAATGTTATCGCTGGTATGATTCATTGATTCATTGGCACATTGTCTTCTTATATCCCCTCATGTCTCTTTCGTTGAGGACTCCCTTTATTTTTCTCCTTCATCTCAGGATATTTATTTTTTGTCGCCATCTGATACACCATCTGTTAAATCTTCTAAAGTTTCTATTGATCTTATCCCTTTATCTCCTTTTGTGCATATTCCTCTAGCTGATCATTCTGATACAATCTCTGCTGCTATATACCGACCCCGACTCTGGACCACGAGAATTTAGCAGTTACTATGCCACGACCAGCACCACCATTCCCCTTCACCATCGTCACCGCTTCCACCTCCTCTCTGTTGCTCAGAGCGCCCCCACAAGCCACCTACCCGTCTTACGCCTGCTCCTTTTGACTAGTTTGGTTTTGCTAACCCTCGAGGTGTCTCGCGGGCTCTGACGAGGAAGAACCGGCCAAAGATTTCGAACATGGGTTGCCGTGGGAGGATGATGGGGATGGAGATGGTGACGGCTATGTGGAGAAGGATTAGACTAAGTTGATGATTAGAAAGGGATTGGGAGGAGAAGATATGATTAGTTAGGATTATGATAGGTTGTTGGGATTTAGATTATGAGTTGTTGAGATTAGGATTTGATTTGGGGTAGTTGGTTTGGATTATGGGTAAACGGGTTTGGGTTTGTGCAAATGGGATAGATTAGGAATCAATAAAATCGAAAATGGGTATAGGCTGACGGGTTCAAGAACAAAAGGTATGGAAAAATCAAGAAGGAAAAATAATGATACAAACACAATAAATATTTTTAAAAAATAAAAAATAAAAATACAGTATCTCAACTTAGGGATATTACAATTCACCTCCCCCGAGTCTATTTTTCAACCAACTTGTCCTCCTTATCCACCTTGTCCACAATTTTTATAATATTCATTCCCTGATTTTATTCATATACTTTTTTTCTAAATCAACCCATTGAAGAAAAATCCGAGCTAGAAAAGAGTATAGAAGCCATGCAGGAGGCCGAACGAAAATTTCAGGCCTCCCCAATTCTACAATATTTTCAAGATCATATTCATTTCCACCAGTTCAAAAATAGAAAACCATCAATCTTGAAAATGAGTATGCGTGAGTCCGGGCAACAATCACAAAATCTAATGGACTCACGATTTAATCACAAATTTCAAAACAAAACTTCATCTTTTCAAGTCCAATCGCAACAAAATGATAAACCAATCAACTATGAAAAGATGCTTGAAGCCATGACATAGATATAATGATCAAAACTCTTTATTCTTACCCTTTGACCATTCCTGATGTCGCTATCCATTCTGTTAGAGCCAAAGAATCATATTGTTTTAGAAAATTAGATTCCATTTCAGCACACCCATTTGTACTTGCCCTAACTCTAAATTTTATAAATCACATTGACATTTTAGCAAGTTATCCCTTTTCTGAATTGAACTTGAGAATGAATATGATCCTGAATCTCAACTTGGTAATTCAATTCTACTTCCTGATGCAATAATGACTCCGGTATCTTCACATGATTTCAATTCTTCTCTAGAGTCCACATTTGATCTTGTGCCTGTCCATCGAGAAATTGAATTACCAATCTTTTATAATCATCATATTGAACTTGACCAATTTATACTTTTGTAAGTCCTATTGACAAATTAACAAGTTCTCATTTTTATGAAATTGAACTCAATGAGGAATGTGATATTAAGTCTCAAATTTGTGATCCAGTTCAAATTTCTGAATCAATATTGACTCCTGTTTTACTACCTGATTTGAGCAATATTTTAGAGTCAGTTTTGATTTCCATACATATCATTCTTGAACTTGAATCATCAATTTTAGAAAGTCATATTCCATTGTAGGGAATGAATGTGGATTTAAGTTTCAACTTCTTAATTTGGACCCACTTCTTGAACAAATTTTGACTCTTGGACCTTTACTTGACTTCAGTTATTTTCCTGAGTCGATTGTAGTTCACGTCCTTCATGATTTTAGATCAATCATTTCATCTTTTCATACTCCCTTTTGGGACAGAGGTGTTGATAATAATGTCTTTGAAATTAGTTTGAAAATTTGAAAATTAGATGGGATAAAATTCTTAATAAAAATAATTCATATATACATCATTTTAGTGGGTTATATTAGAGAGGTTTCTGATCGGTTCTTCCGAACTACACGCAAATTAGATTGGGCCGCATTTCGTGGACCAATCAGACCACCATCGGAACCACCACCTTAAGATAATATTTTCCTTCCCTTTCTTCTTTTTCATGCATCTATGCATTAATTCATACATTGAGGACAATGCATGAGATAGGTGTGGGGGGGGTTCTAACATAACGTAAGTTTTCCTTTTTTAAAAAAATTATTAACATTTTCTTTACTTTTAAAAGCTTTTTGAAAATAGAAACAATATTTTAACATATTTTTTGTAAGAAATTAAGTCAATTTTAAGGAATAGGAGAATCATAATTAGGATTTCTTATACTTGATCAAAAAAAGATTATTTGTTTGATTTTCAAGGTTAGGAAGAAATTTAGAAAAATAATTTAGTCTTGATTTTTACCTTGATGATATATGCATGCTTTATACACTTACACACGGGTTCAAAAACAAAGATTCTTATGCCTTATTAAAAAAAGAAAATATATATATATAAATTCTCTAATTAAGCTGGATATTTGTGCCTTATAAAGTATAAGTATTCACGCCTAAAAGCAGTTTATATAATAAAATTCTTAGTTTGTGGCCTTGTTTGCTCGAGTTTTTAAGTCGTTAGGGTGTTTTCTCACCCGGTGCCCTAAGATTGTTTGGTTTGAGAGTCATCGATTAAAGGCTCGTTCATGGGCAGATTAGAAAGCCTAATAGAACTAAGGAATAATATCATCAAAAATAAAAAAAATGTTAGAGTTAAAGAAAAGAAAATAAGCATAAGAGTTAGAATTAAAGAACCCTGAGTCAAAATTTCACGGTCACAAAGATGCATATAACTTGAAGTAAAATAATAGATTTAATGAGAAATACAGTTTGACTCTATACCTTAATTGATAACAAGTTTTTGAATTAAGACTAAACTTAAGAATGAAAATTTTGATTTTCCTATAACTTATAGATTACTTGAACTCTTACAATAATATTTCAAATATTTTTCTCTTTCAAAATGTGTTTTCAAAATACTAACATTTTTCTCCTTTTTTATGGATTTTGTGGGTGCAATCCACTGAAAGACCTGTCACACCCCGCTTCCCAAATACGCTGGAGCGGAGACGCGACACGAGTCTGCGAGCATATACGTAAGGAAAATACCTCACGTATACGCGCTAAGCCTAAAGTAACCTAAACAAGCTATAAATCTAAATCATAATAATCAAGGATCACTGCAATAATACATATAAAGACTACATATGATCTGGAATGAAATAAGGAACAGAATAGAAGGCAAGGGTGATATACAGGAATCAAAGAATAATAGCAGGAATAAAGAAAATGCAAGAATACCAGAATCAAAAGGGAGAGAGTCCGGTCCTCGCAAGTCGTACAGTCTCATTGTACATCTGCACAAAAGAACAAGCGTCCAATATCTGGACGTGCAAATCCAAGGTCGTCAGAAAGCGACCTAGTGAGTGTGTGTGTAAAGGGGAGAGTTCGTGCATATAAACAAGGTGCATAAAGTAATAACAAGAATAAGTGCAGATATAAGATAATCAAATAACATGATACATAAGCAACTGAATAACAATAGTAAGAGTAAGAGTACAGGTACAAGACAAGTAAAACAACTGTAACAAACAACAGATGTCTAGGTGATATCCTAGCAATATCACTAACCTGGTACATAATCTGGTCCTGGTTACAATCATGTGTCTATCATAATGATATATATTTAGATATACAATCAGGTGATTACAGTCAGTCACGGTACATCAACAGTTTATTATTAATTATGTCAGCGAATACCAATTGTCACATGTAATAGACGCATCCCATACTACGCCTACCACACATGTCAATCGATGTCCTCAGTTATTGAAACTGATCAGTTGGAGACATTGTCCATGCTTTAGGTGGGTCCCGTGCATACCCGGAACCACGGCCCAGACTCCTGGCGCTGAAGCAGGACCTACCGCAAGGTAGTCAGGAACATGTAAACAGGAACAGGTACATGTATAACATGTATAACAGGAACAGGACGGGGTGTCAGTCACCCCACGGGAACCCTGTAGTGGAACCCTCTTTCGGCTGCGCAACCAAAATCCTAGGTCCACCCAAAATACGGACGCTGTCTCCTCCATCAATCTCCTCAAACCCAGTGTAAGTTGTTTGTTATCATGTTTTAGTTTATCAAGATTATTTAATGTGCATGTTACTTAAATCACTGGGATAACTCAGTGGTAGTCACGGTAACAATATCAACATGTAATCAGGATACCGGTATAACATAAATATACAATATCAAGGAACAGGATACCGGTATGACAGGAATATATAACAAGTATAACATGCGGGTGTTGTTACCGTGTAATAATATTTTCCCAGCAATTAAGTAACATGGACAAGATAGTCATCAGCTAAATACCAAGTATAATCAGTCAAGTTCCACAGATAAATCATGATTATTCAAGATGAGTAATGACCTACCGTCATGAATAGAATAATCCAGGCAAATTATGAAATCAACTAATATTCTCAAGTCGTCGCAAACTCTTACTTCTATCAAGGTCAAACATAAGATCCCAAAACTCGGTAACATATCACATGTATATCTAAGATCTATCTGGTCAGGTCAATTCAATCAATACCTACTCCTCAAAATCAGATCCATCCATTTATAGCCAAGACTATAACTAAGGGTAAAGTCCTCTATCCATAAAACATCTAAGAACAGCAGTCAGACTAAAGTTAGTCGACTAGGGGGAAGGAGCAAGTCGACTATGGTAGGGGTTAGTCGACTAACAAGTATAATAAGTCGACTATAAGAAGTATAGGTCGACTAATAGGATGGGTAAGTCACTAACAGGTGTAATAGCCAGCAACAGAGAGTACATAACCTACAGGACAAACATATAGTCGACTACAGCTAGGATAAGTCGACTAACAGGGATATTAGTCGACTACAAGAAATGGCAAGTCGACTATGGTGGGTTATCAGTCGACTATAGGAAATGGGGTAGTCGACTAGGATTGATTACAGTCGACAAACAGAAAGTCAACAACTATTCTAAAAGTCGACAAACAGAAAGTCAACAACTATTCTAAAAGTCGACTAGGGTTGATTACAGTCGACAAACAGAAAGTCAACAACTATTCTAAAAGTCGACTAATAGAGGAAATGGGGTATTAGAATAGTTGTTGACTTTCTGTTTGTCGACTGTAATCAACCCTAGTCGACTACCCCATTTCCTATAGTCGACTGATAACCCACCATAGTCGACTTGCCATTTCTTGTAGTCGACTAATATCCCTGTTAGTCGACTTATCCTAGCTGTAGTCGACTATATGTTTGTCCTGTAGGTTATGTACTCTCTGTTGCTGGCTATTACACCTGTTAGTTGACTTACCCATCCTATTAGTCGACCTATACTTCTTATAGTCGACTTATTATACTTGTTAGTCGACTAACCCCTACCATAGTCGACTTGCTCCTTCCCCCTAGTCGACTAACTTTAGTCTGACTGCTGTTCTTAGATGTTTTATGGATAGAGGACTTTACCCTTAGTTATAGTCTTGGCTATAAATGGATGGATCTGATTTTGAGGAGTAGGTATTGATTGAATTGACCTGACCAGATAGATCTTAGATATACATGTGATATGTTACCGAGTTTTGGGATCTTATGTTTGACCTTGATAGAAGTAAGAGTTTGCGACGACTTGAGAATATTAGTTG
This sequence comes from Agave tequilana, assembly GCA_038442645.1. Classification (NCBI taxonomy): domain Eukaryota; kingdom Viridiplantae; phylum Streptophyta; class Magnoliopsida; order Asparagales; family Asparagaceae; genus Agave; species Agave tequilana. The sequence continues at coordinate 94,940 of JAVJIF010034448.1, forward strand.
ATTTCATAATTTGCCTGGATTATTCTATTCATGACGGTAGGTCATTACTCATCTTGAATAATCATGATTTATCTGTGGAACTTGACTGATTATACTTGGTATTTAGCTGATGACTATCTTGTCCATGTTACTTAATTGCTGGGAAAATATTATTACACGGTAACAACACCCGCATGTTATACTTGTTATATATTCCTGTCATACCGGTATCCTGTTCCTTGATATTGTATATTTATGTTATACCGGTATCCTGATTACATGTTGATATTGTTACCGTGACTACCACTGAGTTATCCCAGTGATTTAAGTAACATGCACATTAAATAATCTTGATAAACTAAAACATGATAACAAACAACTTACACTGGGTTTGAGGAGATTGATGGAGGAGACAGCGTCCGTATTTTGGGTGGACCTAGGATTTTGGTTGCGCAGCCGAAAGAGGGTTCCACTACAGGGTTCCCGTGGGGTGACTGACACCCCGTCCTGTTCCTGTTATACATGTTATACATGTACCTGTTCCTGTTTACATGTTCCTGACTACCTTGCGGTAGGTCCTGCTTCAGCGCCAGGAGTCTGGGCCGTGGTTCCGGGTATGCACGGGACCCACCTAAAGCATGGACAATGTCTCCAACTGATCAGTTTCAATAACTGAGGACATCGATTGACATGTGTGGTAGGCGTAGTATGGGATGCGTCTATTACATGTGACAATTGGTATTCGCTGACATAATTAATAATAAACTGTTGATGTACCGTGACTGACTGTAATCACCTGATTGTATATCTAAATATATATCATTATGATAGACACATGATTGTAACCAGGACCAGATTATGTACCAGGTTAGTGATATTGCTAGGATATCACCTAGACATCTGTTGTTTGTTACAGTTGTTTTACTTGTCTTGTACCTGTACTCTTACTCTTACTATTGTTATTCAGTTGCTTATGTATCATGTTATTTGATTATCTTATATCTGCACTTATTCTTGTTATTACTTTATGCACCTTGTTTATATGCACGAACTCTCCCCTTTACACACACACTCACTAGGTCGCTTTCTGACGACCTTGGATTTGCACGTCCAGATATTGGACGCTTGTTCTTTTGTGCAGATGTACAATGAGACTGTACGACTTGCGAGGACCGGACTCTCTCCCTTTTGATTCTGGTATTCTTGCATTTTCTTTATTCCTGCTATTATTCTTTGATTCCTGTATATCACCCTTGCCTTCTATTCTGTTCCTTATTTCATTCCAGATCATATGTAGTCTTTATATGTATTATTGCAGTGATCCTTGATTATTATGATTTAGATTTATAGCTTGTTTAGGTTACTTTAGGCTTAGCGCGTATACGTGAGGTATTTTCCTTACGTATATGCTCGCAGACTCGTGTCGCGTCTCCGCTCCAGCGTATTTTGGGAAGCGGGGTGTGACAGGTCTTTCAGTGGATTGCACCCACAAAATCCATAAAAAGGAGAAAAATGTTAGTATTTTGAAAACACATTTTGAAAGAGAAAAATATTTGAAATATTATTGTAAGAGTTCAAGTAATCTATAAGTTATAGAAAATCATGATTTTCCTATAACTTATAGATTACTTGAACTCTTACAATAATATTTCAAATATTTTTCTCTTTCAAAATGTGTTTTCAAAATACTAACATTTTTCTCCTTTTTTATGGATTTTGTGGGTGCAATCCACTGAAAGACCTGTCACACCCCGCTTCCCAAAATACGCTGGAGCGGAGACGCGACACGAGTCTGCGAGCATATACGTAAGGAAAATACCTCACGTATACGCGCTAAGCCTAAAGTAACCTAAACAAGCTATAAATCTAAATCATAATAATCAAGGATCACTGCAATAATACATATAAAGACTACATATGATCTGGAATGAAATAAGGAACAGAATAGAAGGCAAGGGTGATATACAGGAATCAAAGAATAATAGCAGGAATAAAGAAAATGCAAGAATACCAGAATCAAAAGGGAGAGAGTCCGGTCCTCGCAAGTCGTACAGTCTCATTGTACATCTGCACAAAAGAACAAGCGTCCAATATCTGGACGTGCAAATCCAAGGTCGTCAGAAAGCGACCTAGTGAGTGTGTGTGTAAAGGGGAGAGTTCGTGCATATAAACAAGGTGCATAAAGTAATAACAAGAATAAGTGCAGATATAAGATAATCAAATAACATGATACATAAGCAACTGAATAACAATAGTAAGAGTAAGAGTACAGGTACAAGACAAGTAAAACAACTGTAACAAACAACAGATGTCTAGGTGATATCCTAGCAATATCACTAACCTGGTACATAATCTGGTCCTGGTTACAATCATGTGTCTATCATAATGATATATATTTAGATATACAATCAGGTGATTACAGTCAGTCACGGTACATCAACAGTTTATTATTAATTATGTCAGCGAATACCATTGTCACATGTAATAGACGCATCCCATACTACGCCTACCACACATGTCAATCGATGTCCTCAGTTATTGAAACTGATCAGTTGGAGACATTGTCCATGCTTTAGGTGGGTCCCGTGCATACCCGGAACCACGGCCCAGACTCCTGGCGCTGAGCAGGACCTACCGCAAGGTAGTCAGGAACATGTAAACAGGAACAGGTACATGTATAACATGTATAACAGGAACAGGACGGGGTGTCAGTCACCCCACGGGAACCCTGTAGTGGAACCCTCTTTCGGCTGCGCAACCAAAATCCTAGGTCCACCCAAAATACGGACGCTGTCTCCTCCATCAATCTCCTCAAACCAGTGTAAGTTGTTTGTTATCATGTTTTAGTTTATCAAGATTATTTAATGTGCATGTTACTTAAATCACTGGGATAACTCAGTGGTAGTCACGGTAACAATATCAACATGTAATCAGGATACCGGTATAACATAAATATACAATATCAAGGAACAGGATACCGGTATGACAGGAATATATAACAAGTATAACATGCGGGTGTTGTTACCGTGTAATAATATTTTCCCAGCAATTAAGTAACATGGACAAGATAGTCATCAGCTAAATACCAAGTATAATCAGTCAAGTTCCACAGATAAATCATGATTATTCAAGATGAGTAATGACCTACCGTCATGAATAGAATAATCCAGGCAAATTATGAAATCAACTAATATTCTCAAGTCGTCGCAAACTCTTACTTCTATCAAGGTCAAACATAAGATCCCAAAACTCGGTAACATATCACATGTATATCTAAGATCTATCTGGTCAGGTCAATTCAATCAATACCTACTCCTCAAAATCAGATCCATCCATTTATAGCCAAGACTATAACTAAGGGTAAAGTCCTCTATCCATAAAACATCTAAGAACAGCAGTCAGACTAAAGTTAGTCGACTAGGGGAAGGAGCAAGTCGACTATGGTAGGGGTTAGTCGACTAACAAGTATAATAAGTCGACTATAAGAAGTATAGGTCGACTAATAGGATGGGTAAGTCAACTAACAGGTGTAATAGCCAGCAACAGAGAGTACATAACCTACAGGACAAACATATAGTCGACTACAGCTAGGATAAGTCGACTAACAGGGATATTAGTCGACTACAA